>MU226956.1:1549910-1562621 GCA_018584345.1 Thuja plicata | reverse complement strand
TTTTCCCTTTCTTTTACCTAGGACTACACATTCCCTAATACACTGCTTTGAATTCAGATTACATCAATACTTCAAGATTCTTTATAGGAGATTACAATTACATGAATAAAAATACATAAATATCTCTTAACATAATAAAATATTTAATAGGAAGTCTTCAACTACATATCTGGAAAGGAACATGTGTTAGGATCATGCAAAAAACCATGAACAATACCTTGATATAAATATTAACCACCGAACCACGTGGTACCAATAGGCCCACTCCCCCGAGATAGGAGATAGAACCAAAGGCCCATGCAAGAGGTAACAACTAAGACATTTCTAAGGTGGTGATAACTTCTCCCCAAATTCACAACACAAAAGGAAAGACAAGAAGACCACAAGGACTACCAGAAGCATTATCAAAATTGGTAGGGAATCTAAGCTACAAGCTAGGTGAGTGTCATTGCATAGCCCTCACCCCTTGGGTTATCCTGGTAAGCCACTCTAGGCCCCGCCCCCCAAGTAGGCACATGCGGAACTGAACATCTCTCATATGGATGAGACTATTTGATTGTGCTATTGCAATAGCACCTTCTCCCACTCCCATTCGTATCCTATACTAGCACTACCGGCATGGGCGAGGCTTATCTTATTTATTGTGTAGTACCCCTTCCCATAATTTTATTAATGTTTTCACTGGATTAAACATTTAGCAATGGGTTATCCTGGTACTAGCCACTTAGGGCCCCGAACCCTCACTGTGAGCCACTCACCTAGTGTACTTAGGCTCCCTAACCTACATAAAAGCATCATAATAAAATAATAGATTAATTATCTAGTATACAATATTTCATATCAATATCATAACAACATTTGATTGAGTTTAGGAAAACATATGTTGTCCCTAGTCCACTGGAGAACCCTAAACCCTGATATGACATTCAAACTATTCCAGACACATAAGAAGACATCAGAGTGATATTATAAATATATTTAGAATAAGCATAGATCCAAACAAATCAATAAAAACCCTAATAGCCTTTGGTAACCATACAAAACCCTAAAACTTGGTAATGTTCTTAAACTGATATATTTCCAGAAAGGATTAAATGCAAAGAATAGCAATCATAGAACAGTTGCCAATATATTCCAAAAAACAAATAATAAAGCCAATCGCTTCAATGGGGATTTAGGTAACATAGTTATAGACTCTCAATTTAATTTTGTGATGATCCAACGGTGGGAAAGAGAGTTATGACTTCTGCTTTAAAACAAAAAACTCTGGTTAGGGTTCATACATGCCTTCACTAAAATGATTGTAATTATCACAAAACACAATAAAAATGATCCAAACGAATTGGAAATGAAATATACAACATTGGAGGATATATGATATCAAATTAATACTTTTACATTATCATAACAATTTTTATCATACGAATACATTTGACAGAAAAATTAGAATCAAGAAATGACAGGCATAGTCTACTAAAATGTCAAAAATAAGGCATTAATGCAACTCTAAAAATAAAATTAGAGAGATACCCATTTCAGATATGTGAATTTTAATTTTGGAAAGACAATTTAGAAAACCCATATATGAAATTTACATTATTATAATAACAGATCTCCAAAAATGTGTTGCTAAAAACCCTAGGAAAACACATGACAATTTTCACAAACAAAAACTCCAAACTTTTAAATAACTATAGGAATGAAAAGTAAAGATATAATACATCATGAAAATATTTAAATAGATCCATATTTTATCATATATTTTAATCAACCAATACATTCAATCCATACCTCAAATCCTAGGAAGATCCAAACGAAGAAGGAGACAAAAGAGGAAGACAAATCCAAACTTGATATGCATCCTTCAAACCCTATCCATTTTCAAAAATCTCCATGAAATAAATCACAAATCCATAGAAATGAATCCCTCTCTCAACTACTGAAACTCTCACAAAAATGTCTCTCTCCCAAAAGCAAATATAACCATAAATTCATAAATAAATATGCTTACAAACTCCCCCTCACATCTCCTAAGTTTTTCTCCAAAATCTCCATGAAAGAAAATTCATCCTCCCCTCAATGATTCAGCCCCCAAAATTCCTTCCCTTCAAATGAAAACTAGTGCTTGTAAATATATTTCCAAAGGTTGTGAGAAAAGGTAAACAACTCCCAACTAACTCTTAACTAAAGGGCATTATTAAATAACTTAATATAAGAGTAAACTCACAACTATATATTACTCAAATATACTATAATAAATTCTTTATATTCATTGATACATATATGTACTATTATTTAACATGTTGCGTAAGAAGTTAATAATACTATACTTTACATAAATCTCAAAATATACATCAACAATATCTACAACAATTAAAATGTAATCACATATAAATTATATAGATATATATATATATATAAACATACATATATGTGTGCACCCATATGTATATATATATATGCCAAATACCAAACATTATAATCTATATGATTATGAAGCAATAGATCACAACATTATTATTTCATGTTTATAATTACTATAGGATATAACAACGAGGTAGAATAAAATCACATGCCTCAAAATAAATCTAATTATCCAAAGAGGCTATAATAATCAACTAAGAAACATATCAAGGTAACCACAAGATCAAACAAGGTCAGCCAAAGTCAACAAGGAAAGTCAAGCCAAACTCCTGACCAAGTATGAAGCTCTGAAACACAAAATAGAAAGATTAACTAAGAATAATACCAAGAAGGAGAAATAAATAAAATGAATAAACAAATCACACAACCAAATGAATTCAAGTGACCACAAGGCACCAATTACAACAATGCCCAATTGGGTGTGCTGGATCTGGGTTTTTCACCCAAAGGTTGACAGACAAAGAAGGAACCCTAGTATTCCCAAATTGGAATAATGATAAAGGAAGACTCATGCAAGGGCCTTAGTACTATCTCCATAACAAAAACCATTGAGGATTTGAGGGCACACTCAAACCTGTGAAGCTAGGTGAATTCAATGCTCGGTACCTACAAGCCTGCATCATAGAGAAGAAGTACATGTGCATAGATATACATATAAGAAGACACTGCAGACAGATGACTAGGATTGATACATCGTGTGGACCTCAGCTATGTGAGTAGCTACGAATTTATCCTGAACCATGCAAACACATCATGTATACACACACACACACACACACACCAAGCATGTAATATTATCCTAGTGAAGGTTAAAATCTTGAGCATTGGGTTAGTATCTAATTAATACTAATAATAAATCAACATAATCATGAGACATATCCTAAATCATCAAGTGATATATAAGATTCATCACAAGTAACCTTAACAGAAGAAAATATAAATAATCACTTATATGTATCCATATATAACATCCTAACTATATTCATAAAGGTCTTGAAGCTCCTCAATACACACACAAAGATAAATACATACAAAAATTATACCTTTAGATAGTATGTTTGATATTAGAATCCTCGGGTATTGGTTTATGAAATCATTATAAAAAAACTATAGGAATAGATCAAACAAGTATCATGAACAACTTAAGCTGTAAGAAAAGATTGAAAGATCTTACTTCATTCAAAAACACAAAACTTATATTAGGGTTAGAGGGGTATTACATCCTCCCCCCCCTCAGATTTGACTTACTCCTGGAAGTTAGAAGATATAAAATAAATTATACATCACCTAATTTAATGACTGCACACACACTTCTGCTATCAAGAGTTTTGGTAAATCCTATCTTATTACAATTTTAGTGTAGATTAACTCAGTTCCAATAGTCAATATTTTCAAAAGAATTACCTATGTGATTTTTCAATTCATGCAGTAATTTTTTTAACAAGATTCCATCAAGTCGAAACTCAAAGGTGTTCATGTTTACTTGCTAATATCAATATATTAGGAAATTACGTGTTTTACCAATTGAGATTATCACTTCCTTTCAGAATATCAGAGTTCCTATCTATGGTAACCAGTATAAAAAGAAATAATTTATGATATATTTTCCCTTTTGAGACATAATCTACCCCTACACAATACATGTGAGATCTTATTACAAATAGGGTTCAAAACTCATTTTCCTTACAAGCTATGCATATCAAAGATAGAGGGGTATATAACATTTATATTTTTATGGTCGTGAAGGGAATACATCAAACAATTGCTATTTACTTTGGAAATCATGAAACTAAACCAATCCATATACTGAAAACTTACCATTTGCATTAATGCACAATTTTATAAGAAATATTTCAAACGAACTCTTTTACCAAGTAAACAATATTCCTTTCCATCAAAGATTTAAGTAGAATTACAATGACATAAGACACATACAAATTTTACAATATATATATTCTAATTCATCAATTTCAAATTTATTAATCATTAATTTGGGATCACTTCTTTAAAGATTACTAGCTATATATGCACTTTTCCCTAATTTGTGTGTCAGGCAGTTTCCATATAGCATTTACTTAAGAGTTCTTTCAAGTTCCTTATTCATAACAATCATAGATCCATCAAGAGAGAAAGAAGTGCATGATTCCTACTACTATCTCCATACCGACAACATTTAAATCAATTAACCAGTGTACATAACTTTAATTTCTACCCTTTACTTGTTTGTAACATTACCCTCATACACTTTAAAATTTTGAGATAACATCCTTTCTAAGTAGAAATTGAGTAACATACATATCAATATTCCTATAGCATTTATTTACTAAAATAACTCCTTATTAATAGTTGATCAATCACTTAATGTTGATTTCTTACTACCATGGTGTTCATCACAATGTATACAAAACATGAATTTGCTTCCATAATACCCATCTAGGATCGACCTAACTATTCACTAGGGACCTAGCATGACATATATTTAATAAAAACAACTTCCATCGTTAGTACAGATGATCCATTTTTATACATACTCTTCCCTAGGCTTTCTTGATTATGTTATCTTAACTCATTTTGTGCAATTTAATACATGTAGAAAGGATATAGCTTCTTACCAAAACAGGGATAAAAAATTCCTCTTCCTAAATGCAAATGTGAAATATAGCCTATTATAAAACCTTGGGGACATAGGTCCTTCACCCAAGAGTTTCCTAATTGAGCATTTATAAATTTTCCTAAGATATCATTGCCTTTCAAGAAGATGAAAAACACAAGTCTCAAGAATTCCTCAATATTCCATTATTATTTTAGAAAACATCTATTTAACACATCATTGATCTCAGAATGCAAAAAAAAAAAGAAATAATTGTTATATATATAACTCAATCATAAAGGAATAGGTGTACTCTTGTAAGACAATGTAACATAAGAACAAGAAATGTAGGCTTCATTTCCTAAGGTTCAAGTTTTTTCTAGCATAAAGATGAAATCCAAAAAGAGACAAAGATAAAATAATCAACGTATGTATAGGTGAGCTACGAGTCCCAGAGTTCCCAGTGTGGAAACCTAGGGCTTTGATACCAGATGTAACGTCCCACAAGGCAACCCGAGAGGACAAGACATAAAATATCTATAAGATGCAATTAATATATATTTTTTTTACTAGAATAATATTCATCATTGTACTTCATATCTCTAAAATAAAAAAAATACTTTTCTACAACTTGAGTGCAAGATTTATTCAGCTTAAGTCCTCACAGGTTCCCTAATGTCGCTACTAAAGCAACATTATCTAAACTATTTACATGCATAAGATATCTATTTAATTATGATCTTAAAAGATCTACATTAATTTTAATACACCAAGGTAAATTTACCTAACTTGTTTCTTTCATTAAACATAAGTTAATCGTCTAACATCATCATTCCTTTTATCAACTGTTGTCATTAGATCATATTGTTTTTATAAATATCTATTATCCTTTGTACCAATTTCTTCTAAACATTTAGGTAAGAGATTAGTATTAATAAGGTAGACATTATGCTAGGTACTTCATTAACCCATAAACATGAACCAACCATTAACATTACTATCAAGTTACTATCTTGTTTCATTATTTCATAACTAATCATTATTAATAATTCCAATCACTAACCTATCATTTCTCAAAAATTTCCTTTGATCCTTTCATCAAGAGGGAATACATTATTGTGGCAGTACATCATTAAATATAACTATATCTAAGATTATTTCCTTTATATATGGACAACATAAGAGAATAGCAGAAATAACATAAACACTTTCTTTTAATGCTAATAACATGTCCAATATATCATATATTCTTTTCTCTTTCTTTTACCTAGGAATACACATTCCCTAATACACTGTTTTGAATTCAAATTACATCAATACTTCAAGATTATTTATAGGAGATTACAATTACATGAATAAAAATATATAAATATCTCTCAACATAATAAAATATCCAATAGGAAGTCTTCAACTGCATATCTAGAAAGGAACATGTGATAGGATCATCCAAAGAACCATGAAAAATACCTTGATATAAATATTAACCACCCAACCATGTGGGACCAATAGGCCCAGTCCCCCGAGATAGGAGATAGAACCAAAGGCCCATGCAAGAGGTAACAACTAGGACATTCCTAAGGTGGTGATAACTTTTCCCCAAATTCACAACACAAAAAGAAAGACAAGAAGACCACAAGGAATACCAGAGGCATGATCAAAATTGGTAGGGAATCTAAGCTACGAGCTAGGTGAGTGTCATCGCATAGCCCTCACCCCTTGGATTATCCTGGTAAGCCACTCTGGGCCCCGGCCCCCAAGTAGGCACATGTAGAACTGAACATCTCTCATAGGGACGAGACTGTTTGATTATGCTATCACAATAGAACCTTCTCCCACTCCCATCCATAGCCTATACTATCACTACTGGAATGGGCGAGGCTTATATTATTTAATGTGTAGTACCCCTTCCCATAATTTTATTAATGTTTTCACTGGATTAAACAACTCACCAGTGGGTTATCCTGGTACTAGCCACTTAGGGCCCTGACCCCTCACTGTGAGCCACTCATCTAGTGTACTTAGGTTCCCTAACCTACATAAAAGAATCATAATAACATAATAGATCCATTATCTAGTATACAATATTTAATATCAATATCATAACAACATTTGATTGAGTTTAGGAAAACATATGTTGTCCCTAGTCCACTGGACAACCCTAAACCCTGATATGACATTCAAAATGTTCCAGACACATAAGAAGATATCATAGTGATATTATAAAAATATTTAGAATAAAAATAGATCCAAACCAAGAAATAAAAACCCTAATATCCTTTGGTCACCATACAAAACCCTAAAACTTGGTAATGTTCTTAAACTGATATATTTCCAGAAAGGATTAAATGCAAAGAATAGAAATCATAGAACAGTTGCCAATATCTTCCACAAAAAAAATAATAAATCCAATATCTTCAATGAGGTTTTAGGTAAAATTATTATAGACACTCAATTTAATTTTGGTGATGATCCAACGATGGGAATGAGAGTTATAACTTCTGGTTTAAAACAAAAAACTCTGGTTAGGGTTCAGACCTGCCTTCACTAAAATGATTGTAATTATCACAAAACACAATAAAAATGATCCAAACCAATTGGAAATGAGATATAAGACATTGGAGGATATATGATATCAAATTCATACTTTTATATTCTCATAACAGTTTGTATCATACGAATACATTTGACAGAAAAATTAGAATCAAGAAATGACAGGCATAGTCTGCCAAAATGTCAATAATAAGGCATTAATTGAACTCTAAAGATAAAATTAGAGAGATACCCATTTCAGATATGTTAATTTTATTTTTGGAAAACCAATTTAGAAAACCCATATATTAAATTTACATTATTATAATAACAGATCTCCAAAAATGGATTGCTAAAAACCCTAGGAAAACACATGACAATTTTCACAAACAAAAACTCCAAACTTTTAAATAACTACAAGAATGAAAAGGAGAGATATAATACATCATGAAAATATGTAAATACATCCATATTTTATCATATATTTTAATCAACCAATACTTTCAATCCATACCTCAAATCCTACGAAGATCCAACCGAAGAAGGAGACAAAAGAGGAAGACAAATCCAAACTTGAGATGCATCCTTCAAACCCTATCCATTTTCAGAAATGTCCATGAAAGAAATAAAAAATCCATAGAAATGAATCCCTATCAACTAATGAAACTCTCACAAAAATGTCTCTCTCCCAAAAGCAAAGATAACCATAAATTCATAAAGAAATATGCTTACAAACTCTCCCTCACATCTCCTAAGTTTTTCTCCAAAATCTCCATGAAAGAAAAGTCATCCTCCCCTCAATGATTCAGCCCCCAAAATTCTTTCCTTTCAAATGAAAGCTAGTGCATTTAAATATATTTCCAAAGGTTGTGAGGAAAGGTAACCAACTCCCAACTAACTCTTAAATAAAGGGCATTATTAAATAACTTACTATAAGAGTAAACTCACAACTATATATTACTCAAATATACTATAATAAATGCTTTATATTCATTCATACATATATATACTATTATTTAACCTGTTGCATAAGAAATTAATAATTGCATCAATATATATATATATATATATATATATATATATATATATATATATATATATNATAAATATATATATATATATATATATATATATATATATATATATATATATATATCCACATTATTAATAATTAACAATTGAGAATAATTTACCTCGCATTAATTATTAATAATACTATACTTTATATAAATCTCAAAATATACACCATCAACAATATCTACAATAATTAAAATTTAATCACACACACACACACACATATATATCTCTGTGTGTGTGTGTGTGTGTGTGTGTGTGCGTGCACCCCTATATATATTGATACATGCCAAATACCAAACACTATAATCTATATGATTATGAAGCAATAGATCACAACATTATTATTACATGTTTATAATTACTATAGGATATAACAACGAGGTAAAATAAAATCACATGCCTCAAAATAAATCTAATCATCCAAAGAGGCTATAATAATCAACTAAGAAACATATCAAGGTAACCACAAGATCAAACAAGGTCAACCAAAGTCAATAAGGAAAGTCAAGCCAAACTCCTGACCAAGTATGAGGCTCTGAAACACAAAATAGAAAGATTAACTAAGAATAATACCAAGAAGGAGAAATAAATAAAATGATTAAACAAATCACATAACCAAATGAATGCAAGTGACTATAAGACACCAATTATAACAACGCCCAACCGGGTGTGTTGGATCTGGGTTTTTCACCCAAAGGTTGACAGACAAAGAAGGAACCCTAATATTCTCAAATTGGAATAATTATAAAGGAAGACTCATGCAAGGGCCTTAGTACTATCTCTATAATAACAACCATTGAGGATTTGAGGGCACACTCAGACCTATGAAGCCAAGTGAAGTCGATGCCCGGTAACTGCAAGCCTGCATCACAGAGAAGAAATACATGTGCATAGATATACATATAAGAAGACATTGTAGACAAATGACCAGGATCAATACATCATGTGGACCTCAACTATGTGAGTAACTACGACTTCAACCTGAATCATGCAAACACATCATCTATATACACACACACACACCAAGCATGTAGCATCATCCTAGTGAAGGTTAGAATCTTGAGCATTGGGTTAGTATCTAATCAATACTAATAATAAATCAACATTATCATGAGATATATCCCAAATCATCAAGTGACATATAAGATTCATCACAAGTAACCTTAATAGAATAAAATATAAATAATCACTTATATGTATCCATATATAACATCCTAACTATATTCATAAAGGTCTTGAAGCTCCTCAATACACACACAGAGACAAATACATACAAAAATTATACCTTTAGATAGTATGTCTGATATTAGAATCCTCGGGTACTGGTTTATGAAATTATTATAAAAAAAATATAGGAATAGGTCAAACAAGTATCATGAACAACTTAAGCTATAAGAAAACATCGAAAGATCTTACTTCGTTCAAAAACACAAAACTTATATTAGGGTTAGAGGGGTATTACACAAAGCCTTAAGGTAAAGATGTTGTGAAGATAATGTTTGAGGCATTACGCCATCTTGACATGTGGTAGTTGTTAGATTTGGGGCCCGTCTGAAATCAATTAACTAATGGTCAACTTGCAGAAGATCTTATGGCTGGCATGAACCCTTAAAGTAGAGATGTGTCTAATCTAACCATTGAGGCATTGCGCTTGATGAAGACATGGAAAGTGCCAGGCCAGATTTGAAGCTTAAGATAGGGTAACGAGCATACACCTCAAATTTTTTCCAAAAGTGAGTGTAAAACCTTGAAGGAAAGATGGAGTTAGAATAGTCATCAAGGCATTGCGCCCTTGCACCACGTGTCTCAAGTGGGTCCATATCAACGACAGAGTAATAATGTTAAAAGGTAGTCAAGTTAGATCAAATATGATGGTGGGCATAAAGCCTTAAAGGAAAAGTGCTCAAGATCTAATGTTTGAGGCCTTGTGCCTATTTTCCACCTATCCCGATATGCTCATAGGTCCAACCATCGTAGAAAATAAAGGATAATCTAGTTGAGATATATCTAATGGATAGTGCAAAGTCTCAGGGGAAATATGATCAGAAGATAGTCTTTGAGTAATTGCACCTATGCGACACCTGGTAGGATCTGATCTCAGTGCCTAGATGACTTAGAAAGATCTATGACTATGTTTTAAATTTGAAAAAGGATTTGATCTCAGCCATCCAAGTCTTTTTTTGTGCCACCTGTGACTATTATAACTGAAATTCAAATATTTAAATATTTTCTTGAAGGGTTTTATGGTGGTCGACTGATATTTTATCTCAGAGCCATTAATGATATGATCTGATCTTGTGGGTCAACTTTGCACAACTGTTGAACAATGTAGGGATTGAAATATGATATGGTAAAAAGCATTTATAACCAGAATTGATAGATAGAGGTCTCTAATCAAATGGATAAATGCATATAGCAACGCCTGATCTCTTCTACATTTATTTTGAGATGCTCTCTGTATCTACCTTGGAATTTCTTGTACTTTAGAGTACTTTTCTCACGTCCATGGACTATGCCAATTGTTTTTAGATCAAATTTCAAGGATTGAAGAGAAATATAGGGTTTCAACTTGATCACAAAATTGAATGCTTTTAATGCTTGAATTGACTGAGTTGTAAATGCTAACCCTCAATGTTCTGAAGCTTGTTGCATTCCTATTCCTATAAAGAGATTTTCAAGATCATTTAGTAGGGGTTGGAGAATTAGGAGAATATTGTTAAAGCTTTAGGCTTGTATTTGTTTCCAGTATATGATATAGAAGATGTTGTTTAGACTGCATTAATACAAAATTGAAAGTTGTATGATCCTTTGCATATTATCTTATTTTTTATTTCCTTGTCATATTGATTCAAGAACAAGATTTCATCATATTTAATATAATTGATCTCAGATTTAAAGTCTCTCCTTTGTGTCATTTGTTGAGTTGTAAGTTTTTTGGCTTACTATATATGTTGTGCTTATGCATATGTGTATTTCGCAAGTTTATGATCTTAGATCAAATTAAAATGCTTTGGATATTACATTGATTCTATTTGGATTATCTACTTAAGGATCTTGTAGTGTGTAGTCTAAGAGATTTTATGTTTATGGCTTTGAGTCTACACCAAGAGGTTGTTTCAGTTTCAATATTGTAATTAGGAGTTTACCCAATGGATA
Source organism: Thuja plicata (assembly GCA_018584345.1). Taxonomy (NCBI): domain Eukaryota; kingdom Viridiplantae; phylum Streptophyta; class Pinopsida; order Cupressales; family Cupressaceae; genus Thuja; species Thuja plicata. The sequence goes on along the minus strand of MU226956.1, from coordinate 1,550,845 downwards.
AGGAACTGATCTAGAACTAGTATATTCCATGGAGATATATGTCTAATAGGTTTGGCTATATTATATCCCTAAATTTAATCAAAATCATTACATAATTATTTACATTTACAAATGTTTTTTGTTATCCCACCATGGTAATGGAGAGTCAATGAATGCTTGGTTGGCATTTAGCACTGTCTTACCATCATCTATTGTTTGAATCCAGAAGTAGAAGGTATTGTATCCGCCTTGGTTTTGTAGAGCCAGAAGTGCAAAGGGAAGTCTTGTCCCTATAGTTGGTCCAGATATCTTACAAAGCTTTCACACTTGGAGCTAACCACTCCTAATATTAGTCTTAAGATATATTGGTTGCTTCTCAAAGCGTAACAGTTTCAAACACCAACAAGATAGAGACTCTGCTGGGGAAAGAGAAGTAAAAATCTTGTTGAATATTTTAAAGAATCTCTGGTGTTCTACTATTTATATTATTTGACACATCCGAGTCACCAACAAGATGAAAACTCAGCTGGGGATAGTACAATAAATTGTCATAAATAGCCAGTAAGTTGATCATCTGATGCATAGAGTTAGTCAAGTTTGGTCCTTTGTCATTATTTTATCTTGAGAAATCTCTATTTGCAATTATTCATATCAGTTAGTGTTGTGATCCTAAATAGTGTTGGGTGGCGACTTTGAAGTTGATGAAATTATTTTTCCATTAGTACAATTAGTGAAAAAAATTGACAGAGATCACTGGAAAACTATAGAGATCACCGGCAAACTTCAAGCATTACCGGCGAATAGCGAGCATACTTGACAGAACATAAAGGTCATGAAAAATGCTAAGTATAGAATCGACAAGCATCACCAGCGACTACAAGAATCATCGGAGACAATTTTTAGAAAAAACCTAACAAGAACAGAAAATGCATACCTGATGACAAGTTCAAGAAAGG
>MU226956.1:1524660-1535715 GCA_018584345.1 Thuja plicata | reverse complement strand
ATGTTTGCAGTAGATTAGATGTATGAATGGTTAAAGAATATAAATGTGCAGAAATGTTTTAAAGTTCTAAGTGTTATTGATTCACCCCTCCCCTCTCAGTAACTCTGTTAGTCCTGAATATTTCCAACATTATGATGATTAGTACACTGGATTAGAGAGCTATCAGGATCCCTTTCTTAGTGGTTATGCCTTATTGGTTTTGGATATCCGATTGGGATCTGTTGTTATCTCCTTAGCATGGTGGGGTGGACATTTGTGGTTCCACATGGATGGGTGGTAGTGATTCTTTATCCATTGAGATTCAATGTCCTTGTACCAGCTGCTTGATGGTTTCTTGCAGATGAGCTCTTTATGTTTCCTTCATCATTTATTATGTAGTTTCATTATTGTAATCTTAGATTAGAGTATCGCATGTGATACCTAATCAGGAAATTGTAATAGTAAGTAGTTAGAGTGATTACTACATACCCTGCGACATGTGCAGTGGATGTGAGTTTATGGTAGTTTCATGGTTATCCATGAGGATTGTAATTATGGTTATGTAAGTTGTATTTGATATAATTAATCAGATGGAATCTTTTGTTATATGTTAGTTGTGTTTTTCTTTAAGTAATTCAACATCATGGGACCCTTGAGTCTTGTAATCTATGTGAGTGTAAGACATGTGTATAAATGGTAATTGCTTCCGCATGATTGTATGTTTCTTTATGTTAAATTTTAAAAAAAAATTATTCCGCACACATAGTGACATGTTTAGGTTAATCTCTCTTGGGTTCCCTAGCGGGGCATTACAAAGTCTCCAAAACTGCTAGCTACCCCGACGTTCTGCACAGACACTAGAGATGTTATGAATGTTTTACCGACAAAAGAAGTCTTCATAAACTGATGAGTTGGTAAGCATTAATGACAACTTAGGGCACAAAAAGGTATAAAATCCCGATGGGTAAAATCATTTTTGCACCTGCAATTTTTGAGCAAAGCAGAGCGATTTGAGAGAAAATTGGAAAGCGACCCACCAGAAGTTTACTTGACACAAAGAATTCACATTCACAGGTAGTCACAAAGAATCAATAAGTTAATACACTCACTGATAGCACTGTTTTGATTTACAAAAAGCCCTAAATTGAAAACAAGATGGCATCGACTAATAGGGTAGAGAAAATTAAGGAGGATATGAAGAAACCCTTCAAATTTGTCAACAGAGGAGCATGTACGGAACCTAAATACAAGCTACACCCTGAAATAGTTTCACAACCCAATGATTCCAGATCATCCTCCTGAATCCCACCTAGGGTTTTACTGGTAGAGGACATAAGGTCCTACATTCACTACAAGATCTCAGAGATAGGAGATCTAGACCTTGTTAATGCCTATAGGGCACTGTGTGATGATGCTAGAAATCTCAAAGAAAAGCATAAACACTTGGAAGTAAAGGGACTCACAAATGCAATACATTTTCCCAAGGTTTTCAAAATGGAATGGATAAAGATTGTTCTTAGCAGAGTTCACAATAACACTCTATGGCTAAACAAGCCAAAGGCTATAACAAAGGATGTTATACATGTGGTTACTGGTTATCCTACAAGTGATAAACATAGGGCTCACAAGTACCCATCTCTAGTAGAAGTTGAAAAAATGACTCGTGCTAAATCTGACAAAAGAGCACTAAAGGTCAACACCATTACTGATGTAGCACTAAATTTTGGAGCATGTGTTGTTGGATACAATATTTTCCATGTAAGCAGAATGAACAACATATCTAGCACTGCCATGATCACAACATATAAGATTATCAAATAGGGGAATAAGATGGATCTGGCAGAGATCCTATTACATCAATTTGAGGAGAACATGTGCACAATAAGGTCTTCAAGGACAAATACTTGTAAGTTTGGTTACCTCATAATGTGCATATTATTTTATTTTGAAGAATAATTTCCTTCCATAGGAAAAGTTACATGGGACACAAGCAGACCCATTACCATTCAAATAAGTCAATTCATAGAATCACTTGGTACAGATTTTGACAATGTAATTCATGAATATTTCAAAACCACTAAGGAAATGCTACAAGCAAGAACTAGAATTCCTGAGAGTCTGATAGAGGAACACTGAGAAGAGATATGTTTCATAGTGGATACATATTTTACTTACATACAAGCTGTAGTTCCAAGGAAATCATGGCTTTCAAAGTTGGATTAAGAAATCAAAATAGGATTAGCAAATGAATGCATTCAGGCATTGTTAAATAAACCCATTGACAACAAGCAATTAATATTTTGTACTTATGAAGAGGCCAAACTGAAGATTAAGACAAATCTTATTGTTAAGAAGGCTGTAAAACAGTCAAAAAGAATTTGAAAATATCTTCTAAAGGAGAAGAAGAAAATGAAGGTGAAGAGGAACAACAGAGTAATGATGAACACACTAAGGATTAGATTCACATTGGTGATACACCAGAGCCAAATGAATCAGAGGAAGAGAAGTCTAATTCACCACCTCCACCTCCACTTAAGAAGTCTAGAAAAAGAAGTCAAACAACACAGGATGCAATTCCTTCTCCCATGGTAAAAGGGAAGGTGTATAAGAGGAAACCTGCACCTCAAAAGGAAAAACAACCAGCTAGGGCACCTGCCAAGAGGAGGAAATGTGTTCAAACTGATGAGGACTTAGAAGGTTCAGCTATGGATGAACCTAACACAATAAGACAAGCAAAGGAAACAACAAAGGTTTCATCACCAACTGAAGACATTGATGAAATATGCAAGTATATTGCTAAAGCTGCATCTGTTGGTCATCCTAAGATAAGAAAATGGTTAAGATGGGAGACTGTAGAACATAATAAAATTGAAGATGTACTTATTGCTAAATTGTGCAAACATTATTATTATGTCCCATTGTAATTCACTACACATGATGTTCCACAAGAACAATTAGATAGAATATATTCTAGATTCACTTTTGCACTCCATGAGGAAAAGAGGATAAGAGAAAGAGTACTGGTCTCTCTTTTACCTCCTGAATCAACAAAAGAAGAAATCAATGAATTCATGGATAAATATGCAAAAATCCTCTCACCCAATTTAAGAATTTATAAATTTGTTAAAGTGAAACTTATAGAGCTAGAACATGAAACTCATAAAATATGGAGTGAGATACTCAACCCTGATGAGGAGTGCAGTCCTGAAAAGAAACCTATCAAAAAAATAGATAACTCAATAGTTGAGTTAGACAGTGAAGAGGTACAGATCATAGGCCAAAAATAGACTGATATTATAGATGAGGACTGGTCAAAAGATGGTAAAGATGATCAAGTACCAGCAAGCCTCATCCACATGAACTTCGAGGATGAAGAAGTTACCAAAGAAGAACTATCAATAAAAGGTAACTTAGATGTTGATATAAATGATGATTCATGGTTAGAAAACATTTTCAATACCATTATAGGAAAATAACCTCCAGTAGAGGTTCAAAAAGATGAAGACATCAATGCTACAAAGGGTAATATCGATGGACACGACATAGCTATTGACACTGCAACAGACAATACACCAACAAACATGAATATATTAATAGATGTTATTGATATACAGTCAAGTCAAGATAAATCATCTTAGAAAGATGATTATATAACCAAGGACATGGGTACAGATGAAAACAAAGTTGCATCAAGCAGACTCAAGGATAGAGATATAGAAATGAAAGATGCAACTGATAATCAACAAGATGTATCAAAAGATCAAAACAAAGGGGCAGATGAAAAAACTGATGATACATTGAGAAAGGTTGAAGAACAAGATAAGAGTGAGGGAGTCAAGAAAAATGAAGGTATAAAACTAAAAGAAGATTCATCTATTGATACACCCAAGGCACATGAGGACTGGTCAAAAGATGGTAAAGATGATCAAGTACCAGCAAGCCCCATCCACATAAACTTGGAGGATGAAGAAGTTACCAAAGAAGAACTATCAATAAAAGGTAACTTAGATGTTGATATAAATGATGATTCATTGTTAGAAAAAATTTTCAATACCATTACAGGAAAAGACCCTCCAGTAGAGGTTCAAAAAGATGAAGACATCAATGCTACAAAGGGTAATATCGATGGACACGACATAGCTATTGACACTGCAACAGACAATACACCAACAAACATGAATATATTAATAAATGCTATTGATATATAGTCAAGTCAAGATAAATCATCTCAGAAAGATGATTATATACCCAAGGACATGGGTACAGATGAAAACAAAGTTGCATCAAGCAAACCCAAGGATAGAGATATAGAAATGAAAGATGCAACTGATAATCAACAAGATGTATCAAAAGATCAAAACAAAGGGGCAGATGACAAAACTGATGATACATTGAGAAAGGTTGAAGAACAAGATAAGAGTGAGGGAGTTAAGAAAAAAGAAGGTATAAAACTAAAAGAAGATTCATCTATTGATACACCCAAGGAACATGAGGAGATGTCTTCACCAAACTGGCTGGTGGACAAAGAACAGATACAAAAGGATGCCTCATCTTCTCGACACTCACCCACCAAGTCAACCCAATCTTACGCTTTGCAGATGGTGGTACATCAATCTTCTACCCATCCAAAGAAGAAGAAGAATAAAATAGTAAAGAAAGAAATCTTGGATGTCACACTAGATGAAATAATTGAAGTTCCAAACTGGGATATTACCACTTTGGATAGTGACAAACTTCAAGAGTTTGGACTGCTATGTCAAAGAAAAGCCATAAAAAAGAAAATAATACAAGAGCATAGGGAAACATTGGCACTTGACAAAGCAAAAGAGATACTCCAACAACTTGTTCCTGAAGTTAAACTTGAGGAAAATGCTACATTAAAGGAAAAAATTGCTATTCTTATCGACGCCATCACAGAGCAAGGCATAGATGTAGAGCAAGCGATGGAAGAACAAGTAGAAAAGAAGTACCAATACAAGTTAATTGACAAAATCAACCAAGAAGTGACATTGAACAAGGTAAAGCTCTCTGAACTCACTGATGAATTAGAGCCAATGATTGCTGAAGCAATCACCTTAGTTCAAAAGATGTGCACACTTGAGAAATTCTCAAAATAAAATAGTGACAAACTAGCAGAGATAGACTCAAATGTCACAACAAGTGCACAAAGCCTAACCTCTCATGCCGATAGTATAAAGGCACATCATGACATAGTCATAGAGGCGAATAGGCTAAGGCAAGAAATATGGGATGCTGAAACACAACTCAAAGATGAGATCACTGAACTGCAGGCACATATTCTACCCAGTCTTACTATTTTATAGCAGTATATTTTTTATTGTAGAAATCTGATAGCAACCCCCGAGATATCTGTAGTAGAAAAAATCTATGACATACATGTAAGGATTTCACTAGAGAACATGGCTCTAGAAATGCTGAAACAAAAATGGTAAAAGATGATGGAGGACATCAAGTCCTCACATTCCCACCTTTTTTAAAAGCTGTAAGTACCTTTACCTTTAGAATCAAAAAAAGAGGAAAGGAAATGTATATAGTTCTGTACAATATATATATCAAAAAAGAGGAAAAGAAAAATACATAAGGATATGTATATATATATATATATATACTTACTGACATATATATAGGGGGACTCATTCAAATGACTAAGGAAGGAGTATACACAGGTGTACATACTAATACACTCAGTATGTTGCACATGTTATGTTTTTGATACTAATGTAAAATGGGGAGATTGATGACAATATTTTTCCATTATTACACTTAGTGAAAAAAATTGACAGGGATCACCGACACACTACAGAGATCACCGACAGAATTCAAGCATTACCGGCGAACAACAAGCATACCCGACAGAACACAAAGGTCATAAAAAATGCTAAGTATAGAATCAAAAAGCATCACCAGAAACTACAAGCATCACTAGTGACACAGTTTTTAGAACAAACCCAACAGGAACAAAAAAGGCATACCCGACGACAAGTTCAAGAAAGGAACACCAACGACCAAGAAAATTGACTGTCAGAACCGACGGTCAGTTAGAGAACCCACAAATTGTGGATCTAATTTTTACACGACATATAAAGTAATGTAATTCTATTTATAGAGTTTTTATTTGTTTTAAATCATAACTTGAGGGTCAAGCAAGATTTATGTAAATCTTTTAATGCATCCTAACGGATCTAAAACATATATAAATAAAGATCAAGGTCAAGTTGTAAACCTTCGATCTAGAGTTAACTTGTGATGCATGAATCAATAATTGAGCCTAATTTAGTATAAATATATGTTCAAACTCAATTGTGAGTAATCAATTCATTATTTTTGATAGCCACAAAGAGAATCTAAGGAGTAGAAGGTAGAATTCATGCAAAGTTCAAAAATAGATCACATCAGTTATCAAGAACACACAGAGGCTACCGACGAGCAGATAAAGGTATTATTCAATCATGGAAGGATGATCACTTATATGTATGAATCTTAATAGGATATATTATCAGCAATTAAAGATTGCATACATCATTAGATCAAAGACTTATGTAGTTGCATTCTAACTTGTGCATCACATCTAAAATCCTTTTGTAGAAGGTGGACTTAGCAGTTCTTTACAAATATCTTAACAGTGTTGCTAAAGCTTCAAATGAAGTAGATCTTAATAGGTCTCCACTATAATACTCCTAACATGGTAGGTCATCAGAAGTGACCAAATGTAAGCCTCAACCACCCCCTTCTTATCTGAAGATAGTGAAGTCTTGTGGTTAACAATCCCCACCATAGTTTTTACTTCCTAACAGGAGTTTTCTATGATATCATATCTTGTGTTATGTGTTATCTATTTTCATGAATGTTTCTGTTATGGTTACATACTAAAAGAACTTATGATATGATTGCATATACATAAAGAAAGATGAACAGTTAGATAAGATAATTTACAAGCTGATGATTAAGGGTTAATGGGCTAACCAAGAAAAGTTTTAGAGGTACCGATTCACCCCTCCCCTCTCAGTACATCATCTCAATATAATTTCAACAATTGGTATCAAAGCTTTCTCTCTCTTGAAAAGCTTAAAGACTTGAGATCAAAGATCAGAGCAATGGACAAGTTCATACTAGACATGAATATTGAGAATGAGCAGTTACAGATGCAAATAAACTATGAGCAGTATAAGGAGGTGAGAATAAAACTAAGAAAATTTCTTGATGAAAGAAAGATTATGGCAACCAGGCTGAATGAAAAAGACTACAAAGAATTTGAAATAATAGTTTACTTTGAAACAGCAGAATCATCAATGAGCAAAGCTTCAGACACATTAGTAGAAGAAATTAAAAATCTACAAGAGGTCAATCTACATCTGACAGATCAAATCAAGATGCTGCAAATTGGTCAAGAGACTCAAATGGTGAAAATGATTGATGTCATGAATGATGCAAGAAAAGCTGAAAATGAAAGAACACTAGCCATTGATGATAGGAGGAAAATTATAGAGAAGCTACAAGAGAAAGAATTAGAAATTCAAAGACTCACGGAGCATCACCATGAGGTTACAAACCAGATAATTCTTATGAGTCAAGAAGAAAATAGATTAAATACAGAACTCATTGAAAGAATATAGATCAAAGGTGAGCTAAGAGAAGAGAATGAAAAATTGAAGCATGAAATCAAAGTCTAGGATCAACATAATAAATTAATTAAAAAGGCTGAGGATAGCAACAAAAGGATGGATGATTTTCTTGATGGACAAAGAAGAGTCAAAAACTATACATGATTAGGGTACAACAAGAATGGTGAATCTTCTAATCAACTAGATCAGAGGAATGCTTTCACAACCCCAAGATCCAATAAGATGTCATGCAATCACTGTGGAAAACCAGGCCACACCTCAAACATCTGCAGAAGCAAAATGAAAGGCATTTCTCAAGCACAATCTACTTTTATTAGTAATTGTTATAAATGTGAAAAGAAAGGGCACAAAGCACATGAGTGCAGATCTAAAGTGAGATATCCAAAGAGAAAAACCTATATGGACAAATACTATCCTACATGCAAGATGAATGGGCATACACATAAAGAATGCTAGAAAAAGAATAACAAGGCATGGACACCAAAGGAAACTAATAAAAGCTACAAACCAGCAAGAGTAGGTAACTCATATGTTTGGGACTATAGCACATGGGTAAATTGTACAAAATGTGGAAGGTATGGTCACATTGCTACCAACTATATGAGAAAGTGGACTAGAAGGTCAAGAGGTTGGACCAATCCATGTATGGCATGTTTACACTATCATAAGGTTGGACATGTGATAAAAGATTGCAAAGACCAACTGACAGACACAAGTACACATCCCAATGGAAATACCATTGATGACATCAAAAGAATGAGAAACAAAATGTGGGTAAAATCCACAAACACTGAAGGTGATGGAACAAGCAATGCTAATGGTGACACCCCATCCACTGGATCCGGTGACATCACTACATCTAACTAGATTGCACAAGTAAGTATGGAACTGCATTATGACAAGTTTTACTATGCATCGATTCCATTATAAATAGTTCATATTGTAATATAGGGTTGAATAAAGATGCAATATATTGTTACTTGCTAAACTATTAAAAAACAACCATCAGTTGTTGGGCACAATCTACATCGGTGAACACAGACAAAAAAGTTAGCAATACTTACTTGAATGTATCGGTCATTACACAAACTAAGTGTAAAATAAAGGATATCAGTGAACATTGAATCAACAAAAGCTATCTTTGAAACCTCACCGACAATCATCGGTGAAGTCTCCAAAACCGCTAGCTACCCTGACGTTCTACACAAACACCAGAGGTGTTATGAATGTTTTACTGACAAAAGCAGTCTTCATAAACTGACGAGTTGGTAAGCATTAATGACAACTTAGGGCACAACAAGGTATAAAAGCTTGATGGGTAAAATTATTTTCACACCCGCGATTTTCAAGTAGAGTAGAGCAATTTGAGAGAAAATTGCAAAGTGACCCAGCATAAGTTTACTTGACATGAAGCATTCACATTCACAGGTAGTCACAGAGAATCTGTAAGTTAATACACTCACTGATAGCACTGTTTTGATTTACGAAAAGCCCTAAATTGCAAACAAGATGGCATCGACTTATAGGGTAGAGAAAATTAAGGAGGATAAGAAGAAACCCTTCAAACTTGTCAATAGAGGAGCATGTGTTGAACCTAAATACAAGCTACACCCTAAAATAGCTTCACAACCTGACGATTCCAGAGAATTCTCTTGAATCCCACCTAGGGTTTTACTGTAGAGGACGTAAGGTCCTACATTCATTGCAAGATCTCAAAGATAGGAGATCTAGACCTTGATAATGCCTATAGGGCACTGTGTGATGATGCTGGAAAGCTCAAAGAAGAGCATAAACACTTGGAAGTAAAGGGACTCACAAATGCACTGCATTTTCCCAAGGTTTTCAAAATAGAATGGATAAATATTGTTCTTAGAAGAGTTCATGACAACACTCTATGGCTAAACAAGCAAAAGGATATAACAAAATATGTTATACACACGATTACTGGTTATCCTACAACTGATAAACCATAGGCTCACAAGCACCCATCTCTGGCAGAAGTTGAAAAACTGACTGGTGCTAAATCTGACAAAAGAGCACTAAAGGTTAGCACCATTACCTACGTAGAACTGAAGTTCAGAGCATGTGTTGTTGGATACAAGATTTTCCAAGCAAGAAGAATGAACAACATATCTAGCACTGCCATGAGCACAACATATAAGATTATCAAACAAGGAAAGAAGATGGATCTGGCAGAGATCCTATTACATCAATTTGAGGAGAACATGTGCACAATAAGGTCTTCAAGGACAAATACTTGTAAGTTTGGTTCCCTCATAATGTGCATATTCTTTTATTTTGAAGAATACTTTCTTTCCATAGGAAAATTTACATGGGACACAAGGAGACCCATTACCAATCAAATAAGTGAATTCATAGAATCACTTGGTATAGATTTTGACAATGCAATGCATGAATATTTCAAAACCATTAAGGAAATGCTACAAGCAAGAACTAGAATTCCTGAGAGTCTGATAGAGGAACACTGAGAAGAGATATGTTTCATAGTGGATATAGATTTTACTTACATACAAGTTGTAGTTCCAAGGAAATCATGGCTTTCAAAGTTGGATTATGAAATCAAAATAGGATTAGCAAATGAATGCATTCAGGCATTGTTAAATAAATCCATTGACAATAAGCAATTAAGATTTGGTACTTATGAAGAGGCCAAACTGAAGATTAAGACAAATCTTTTTGTAAAGAAGGTTGTAAAATAGTCAAAAAGAATTTGAAAATATCTTCTAAAGGAGAAGAATAAAATGAAGGTGAAGAGGAACAACAGATTAAGGATGAACACACTAAGGATCAGCTTCACATCGGTGATACAACAGAGCCAAATGAATCAGAGGAAGAGAATTCTGATTCATCACCTCCACCTCCACTTAAGAAGTCTAGAACAAGAAGTCAAACAACACAGGATGCAATTCCTTCTCCCATGGTAAAAGGGAAGGTGTATAAGAGGAAACCTGCACCTTGAAAGGTAAAACAACTAGCTAGGGCACCTGCCAAGAGGAGAAAATATGTTCAAACTGATGAGGACTTAGAAGATTCAGCTATGGATGAACCTGACACTACAAGACAAGCAAAGGAAACAAAAGGTTTCATCACCAAGTGAAGACATTGATGAAATATGTAATTATATTGCTGAAGCTGAATATGTTGGTCATCCTAAGATAAGAAAATGGTTAAGATGGGACATTGTAGAAGAGAATAAAATTGAAGATGCACTTATTTCTAAATTGTGCAAACATTATTATGTCCCACTGCAACTACACATGATGTTCCACAAGAACTATTAGATATAATATATTCTAGATTCACTTTTGCACTCCATGAGGAAAAGAGGATAAGAGAAAGAGTACTGGTCTCTCTTTTACCTCCTGAATCAACAAAAGAAGAAATCAATGAATTCATGGATAAATATGCAAAA
>MU226956.1:1493084-1524498 GCA_018584345.1 Thuja plicata | reverse complement strand
AGAGGTACAAATCACAGGCCAAAAATAGACTGATATTATAGATGAGGACTGGTCAAAAGATGGTAAAGATGATCAAGTACTAGCAAGCCCCATCCACATAAACTTGGAGGATGAAGAAGTTACCAAAAAAAACTATCAATAAAAGGTAACTTAGATGTTGATATAAATGATGATTCATGGTTAGAAAACATTGTCAATACCATTACAGGAAAAGAACCTACAACAGAGGTTCAAAAAGATGAAGACATCAATGCTACAAAGGGTAATACCGATGGACAGGACATAGCTATTGACACTGCAACAGACAATGCACTGACAAACATGAATATATTAATAGATGCTATTGATATACAGTCGAGTCAGGATAAATCATCTCAGAAAGATGATTATATACCCAAGGACATGGGTATAGATGAAAAAAAAGTTGCATCAAGCACACCCAAGGATACAGATACAAAAATGAAAGATGCAACAGATAATCAGCAAGATGTATCAAAAGATCAAAACAAAGGGGCAGATGACAAAACTGATGATACATTGAGAAAGGTTGAAGAACAAGATAAGAGTGAGGGAGTCAAGAAAAATGAAGGTATAAAACTAAAAGAAGATTCATCTATTGATATACCCAAGGCACATGAGGAGACATCTTCACCAAACTAGCCAGTGGACAAAGAACAGATACAAAAGGATGCCTCAGCTTCTCGACACTCACCCACCAAGTCAATCCAATCTCACGCTTTGCAGATTGTGGTACATTAATATTCCACCCATCCAAATAATAATAAGAAGAATAAAATAGTAAAGAAAGACATCTTGGATGTCACACTAGATGAAATAATTGAAGTTCCAAATTGGGATACTACCACTTTGGACAGTGACAAACTTCAAGAGTTTGGAGTGCTATGTCAAAGAAAAGGCATGCAAAAGAAAATGATACAAGAGCATAGGGAAACATTGGCACTTGAAAAAGTAAAAGAGATAATCCAACAACTTGTTCCTGAAGTTAAACTTGAGAAAAATGTTACAATAAAGGAACAAATTGTTGTTCTTACCGATGCCATCATAGAGGAAGGCATAGATGCAGAGCAAGTGATGGAAGAACAAGCAAAAAAGAAGTACTAATACAAGTTAATTGACAAAATCAGCCAAGAAGTGGCATTGAACAAGGTAAAGCTCTCTGAAATCACTGATAAATTAGAGCCAATTATTGCTGAAGCAATCACCTTAGTTCAAAAGATGTGCACACTTGAGAAATTCTCAAAAGAAAATAGTGACAAACTAGCATAGATAGATTCAAATGTCACAACAAGTGCACAAAGCCTAACCTCTCATGCCGATAGTATAAAGGCACATCATGACATGGTCATAGAGGCGAATAGGCTAAGGCAAGAAATATGGGATGCTGAAACACAACTCAGAGGTGAGATCACTAAACTACAGGCACATATTCTACCCAATCTTACTATTTTACAACAACATATTTCTGATGCTAGAAATCTGATAGCAACCCCCGAGATGTCTGTAGTAGACAACATCTATGACATACATGTAAGGATTTCTCTAGAGCACATGGCTCTAGAAATGCTGAAATAAAAATGGGAAAAGATGATGGAGGACATCAAGTCCTCACATTCCCACCTTTTTTAAAAGCTATAAGTACCTTTGCCTTTAGAATCAAAAAAGGAGGAAAGGAAATGTATATAGTTATGTACAATATATATATATCAAAAAAGAGGAAAAGAAAAATACATAAGGATATGTATATATAATTACCGACATATATATAGGGGGACTCATTCAAATGACTAAGGAAGGAGTATACACAGGTGTACATACTAATACACTTAGTATGTTGCACATATCATGTTTTTGATACTAATGTCAAAGGGGGAGATTGATGACATTATTTTTCCATTAGTACACTTAGTGAAAAACATTGACAGAGATCACTGGTAGACTACAAAGATCACCGACATAATTCAAGAATTACTGACGAACAACAAGCATACCTGAAAGAACACAAAGGTCATGAAAAATGCTAAGTATAGAATCAACAAGCAGTACCGACAACTACAAGCATCACCGGTGACACAGTTTTTAGAACAAACCCGAAAGGAACAGAAAAGGCATACCTGGTGACAAGTTTAAGAAAGGAACATCGAAAACCAAGAAAACTGACCGTCATTTAGAGAACCTGCAAATTGTGGATCTAATTTTTACACGATGTATAAAGCAATGTAATTCTATTTATATATTTTTTATTTGTTTTAAATCATAACTTGAGGGTCAAGCAAGATTTATGTAAATGTTTTAATGCATCCTAACAGATCTAAAACATATCTAACTAAAGATCAAGGTCAAGTTGTAAACCTCGGATCTAGAGTTAACTTGTGATGCATGAATCAAGAATTGAGCCTAATTTTGTATAAATAGATGTTCAAACTCAATTGTGAGTAATCAATTCATTGTTGTTGATATCCACGAAGAGCATCTAAGGAGCAGAAGGTAGAATTCATGCAAAGTTTAGAAACATATCACATTAGTTATCAAGAACACATAGAGGCTACCGAGGAGCAGATAAAGGTATTATTCAATCATGGAAGGATGATCACTTATATATATGAAGCTTAATAGGATCTGTTATCAGCAATTAAAGATTGCATACATCATCAGATCAAAGACTTATGTAGTTGCATTTTAACAAGTGCATCACATCTAAAATCATTTTGTAGAAGGTGAACTTAGCAGTTGTTTACAAATCTCTTAATAGAGTGCACACTTAACAGTGTTGCTAAAGCTTCAAATGAAGTAGATCTTAATAGGTCTCCACTATAATACTCCTAACAGGGTAGGTCATCAGAAGTGACCAATTGTAAGCCTTAACCAACCCCTTCTTATCTGTAGATAGTGAAGTCTTGTGGGTAACAATCCCCACCACAGTTTTTACTTCCTAACAGGAGTTTTCTGCGATATCATATCTTGTGTTATGTGTTATCTATTTTCATGAATGTTTCTGTTATGGTTACATACTAAAAGAACTTATGATATGATTGTATATACATAAAGAAAGATGAATAGTTAGATAATATAATTTATAAACTGATGATTAAGGGTTAATGGGCTAACCAAGAAAAGTTTTAGAGGTACTGATTCACCCCTCCCCTCTTAGTACATCATCTCAATATAATTACAATAGAAATTTCTCTGCAACAATGCTAAGTGAACACAATAATCATTTTGTCACACAATTTCCAATATGAGTTACAAAAATGCTAGGTCTTGGTCAAAGAGACATCTAGAAGATAGATTGGGAGATGATGTCCCAACTACATCCAAAGCTGATAAGCCAAGGAGAGGAAAATATAATAGAAGATTCCCTCAAAATGAAAGGAAAGGGGAAGACATTAGATAAGAAATACCAATCCAATGCATCCAAGAAGGTAATGCATCTGAATATGAAGAGGCTACAGACTTGGGACTAGGTTCATATAAAAATCATAGCTCTCCTAATGAAAGAGAGGAGGAAGAATCTGACACCACCCTCCCAAATTCATAGGATCTTGATGAAGAGGCTGTTACAATGAGGAAAGTAATCCAGAGACATTTTACCCTCAGACAACAAAGAGAGAAATAAAAGGAAGATGAAGTAAGACAAAAAATGATTAGAAATTATTAGTTAAGGGGACAAGTGATGAATCTAAAAACAATGAGTTACGTCTATGAACCTAAAAATTTCTGAGAGGAGGAACTATCATTTGTCAAGTAGTTAGTTATCAAGGTCCTAAAGATAAGGGAAAGAAGGGAAAGGCAAGGGTTACAATAAATGATCCCAAGAATCTCTAGGTCCCATTGGACCAGATGTCTAAATTGGACATGGATCTTTAAAGCACTAGAGTTGAAAAAGATATCATAGCTAAGGAACTTGAGAAGGTAGAATTGGAGGCTACTACCTTGGAGATGAAGAAGAAGGTTGATTTTCTTAGATAGAAAACAAGGCCTACTCAGCTTGGCATTTAAGGAGCAACAACATCAAATGCTAAGGCCTCTGCTACTCAAGTTAAATTTTCATCTCAAGAAAGACCCACTCATGTAGAAAGGTACAAGCAATTTTTATTTCATAACATTCATGGTTATGATAATGAAGTATCAAGTGTGATTAGAGATAAACTTCCTAGATTTTCTGGGAATAATATAATCACATGTGAAGAACACTTGAAAAAATTTACTGACATGATGGATGATTATGAAATTATGCATGAGGATGTATTAATGAAACTTTTTGTTTAGTCCTTAGTAGAGGATGCTAGGGATTGGTTCAAAGGGTTGCCCTATAATTTTGTAGGGTCAATGGATGAATTAATTGATTTATTTAAGGAGGAAAATGGTGATAAGACCAATGAGGGATTTATGTTAAATGAGTTCAACAATATAAAAAAGAATCAGAATGAATATTTTGTAGAGTTCAACATAAGGTTTCAAAGGGCTATGAACAAAATTTTCCAAGTTATGAGACTTGATGAAAAGGTTTGTTTGGCCACTTATCTTAATGCATTTTATTCTAAGATGGTGTACCTCCTAAGAGAGAAGAATCTAGGGAATATAAGAGAATCTTATAAATAAACTATCAATATAGAAACCAATAGGAGGGTATCTACGAAGTTGGGTAGAAGAGATGATTGGAAGCCTGTTAGGAAGGAATCAAACAAACCTTCAAATGCCAAACCTAAAGAGGAGGTAAATATGAAAAAAATCCTAAATGATATAAAAGACCTAAAGCTAGGAGAGAGTAAGAATCCTAGGGCTCCAAAAAATAATAGGTCATCCTATAATAATTTTAATTAGCAACACATGACGCATAATTACTCATACACTACCCAATGGAAGGATGGGAAGCCCATTCTCCCACAAAGGAAAGAAAAGCCTACTGAAAAGATTCCTGATCCTTTTTAGAGAAATTCAGCTAACATGTGTAATGAATATTACTGGTGTGAAGTTTTTTAGTATCCACACAATCTTGACAATTGTGTTGTTGCTTTGAAGATGTATCCAAGTCAGACCCAACAAGAAAGAGAAGAAGAAGAACTATTTGATGATGTTGGTAATGGAATGACTTCTGCATATTTAAAAAGTGAAGAGGAATCTATTGATCAGTCTGAAGATCAACATATGCTTTCATTTGATGAAGAGGAAGCAAACATTGATAGCATAAGGTGCAATGCTGCAAGGGAAAAATAGCCTTTTATGGAAAGAAGACCTTCTGATGAAAAGATTGCACACATTACAACAAATTTGGTTACTCAAGCATAGAGTAACTATAATTTAAGGAATAGGACAGTTGGCAATGTAGATGACAGGCCAACTAGTATGTTTTTTAAGGAAACAAGAGAAAGCCATAAGAAGAAGTCAAAGAAAGAAAGAATTGTTGAGGGTGTAAACAAGATAAAAGTAAGAACATAAGATAAACCAAGTAGTCCAATTATTGTCCATAATATTAAAGAAAGGACACCAGATATGGGTGTTTATTCTATTCTAAAAGATGCTAATGGAGTTGAGCCAGGCTTGGCTACTCAAAGTGAGGATAGAAGTGTTGTAACTATCAGGCAAGATATATTTGACATCAAATATACTCATGTAGACATGGGACAATTATTATAAAAAATGACAGTAAATGTTCCATTTTTAGAAATGATGAGAAATAATGAGCACAAGGAGACAAATTTGACATGGATGAATAATATTTCTTCCACAAGAGCCTTGAAATCAGAAAAGAGTGAGAAGAAAGGGAATAGTAAGGAGAAATCTTAAGGAAAGGGAAAATAATCAGATGATATTGTTTCTAAGATCCCTCATATTTTCTTAAAAACAAATCATACCACTACTCTTTTGGGAGATGTGGACTCCTTTTTCCTAACATTGGTTATTAATGGAAAGATTCTTAAGGATTGCATGATTGATTCAGGAGCATATACATTGATTATAACTAGATATATATTTGAAGATCTTGTAGTGTGTGGTCTAAGAGTTCTTATGTTAATGGATTTGAATCTTTACCAATAAGGTGTTTCAACTTCAGTATTGTATGTAGGATTTTTCCCAATGGATAAGGCACTAATCTAGAGTTAGTATTTATGTTGAAATATATATCTGAAGTAGTTTGGCTATGTTTTGTCCCATAAAATTTAATCAAATTCAGTACCATAATTCTTTACTTTTGTAGTTGTTGTTGTTATCCCACCAATGGTAGTGGAGAGTCAATGAATGCTAGGTTGGCATTTAGTACTTACTTTCCATTCACCTATTGTTCAAATCCAGAAGTAGAAGGTATTGTAAAGAATTGATTTTAGTCTAGATTAGGTGTACCCGCCTTGGTTTTGTAGAGCCAAAAGTGCAGAGGGTAGTCTTGTCCTTATAGTTGGTTCAGTTATCATACAGAGTTTTCACACTTGGAGCTAACCACTCCTAATATTAGTCTTAAGATATATTGGTTGCTTTTCAGAGCGTAACAATTTTAAACACCAACAAAATGGTGACTCTATTGGGGATACATAAGCAAAAGTGATTAGAGAGTGTAAGTGGGTTGCTTCCTTACCTTGCTAAGTCAATCCCAGAGTATGGTTATAGATTCATGGTTTTCAAAGAGATAGTCCTCTTAATTATAAGAGTGATTCTTTTTTGTTTGTCTGTCATTGCAAAGTGTCTGAAAGTCCTAGTTCTGAAAGTAATACAAATATTATCTCACATGTGGTGAGTGGCGAATCTGAGTTCTCTAATTTGTAGCAGTGTGCATATATGAAGAAAGACTACAAGGAAGAGGTGGACTTGCAGTGATGAGGTAGCAGATAATAGGACTCCTATGACTTGTAGCATAGTCAAAAGAGGAATCAATAAGAGACCCTATATTGGGGGTGTGTTGTAAGTTGCTGATTTAAAGAAGGTTAGAGTTGGGAAAATTTCTCAACTGATTTAAAATATTTTCCTTTGCAAAGAGGTGGAAGCTCTACCAAGTTTTGAAGGTGATTTGAAGGTTAGTTCAGATCAAATAGTTTCTATAAGATTCATCATATTCCAGGTATTTTATTTTCATTGGATAAATTCTTTTTTTTTTCCATGAAAATTAGTTATACATTTTTTCCATATTAAGTGATCAACACTAATTAAGAGGGAACAGAGAGGCAGTTTGTAATTTATCTTGCCTACTAAGATGTTAGAACTATATAGAGGTAGGTAGTGTGGGGCTATACATTTGAATGGTATCCCCTGATACCAAAATCATATTCCATCAATAGTCAGGGACTACTTGCCTAAGTTTACTAGCATGGGTGAGCAATCAGCTAAGGAACATATAGACAAGTTTGTTGACATAATGGAAGACTATAACATCATGCATGAGGATGTACTGATGATAATTGTTTCTATATCTCTAGTTGAGGGTTCTAGGATTGGTTTAAAGGATTATGATGCAGAGTGGACAACTAGAAGCCTCAAAAGGAGTCAAAAAGGATAATGTATCCTTCAATACCCCAACTCCAAGAGGAAAAAGTGGTCTACACTTATCACAAGTGCATAAAGGACTTGGATCTAGGTTATCACAACCTACTACCCATAGGGAATCCTACTCACTAGCTTCCACCAAGTCTAGAATACCAATTCCAAGTGATTGGTTCTTAAGCACCTATCCCAAATTATCAACAATACCCCATAAAATGACTCCAAGGACTAGGGGTGACCCACACTCATGGATGTGGCCTATTTAGGTCCCTAAGACAAGGATTCCATGATCTTATTCAACATATGCAACCTTTTGAACATAATTTCTTTGGAAACCCTCCTATTGGCTTGTAGCCTTTTCTCGAAGGATTTTTGATCTTACACAAAATACTTCCACATAACCCTTTGAAAAAATTAGGGATTCAGATACCTTTTATGGCCTAAGGTAATAGAATTAAGCACCAAAACATGAAGATGAAAGGCAGACAAGTTAAGACAAAAAGTTCTACTGTAATTAGGCCTAATTAGGTCCACACTTACACTACAAGTGCCATTTACTTGCATCCAATTCCCAAACCAATACTTGGATCATGTGAGGGAATGTATAAGGGTCTTCTATACTAATTTTTAGGTCTTGATGAATCCCCAAACATAAGTTACGTAGATTGTCCTAATTCAGTGATTGGTGCACACATGGACATGTACACCTAGAGCATCATGGAAAGCCCATATCCCTACAATTTGACAAACCCAACCTGAATATTCTCAAAGAACATAATCAAAAAATTATTTCCACCAAGGTTCATCAAATTCCCATGGTGGAAACAAGAAATATACAAAATTCTTAGTGAAATCTCGATTTAGGGCCTACAAACCAGGCACCAAGAATGAAAATTTAATAAATTTCAATGTATAGACAATAAAAACATGAGACAAAGTAAAAAAGGAATGTAATACACATGGAAAACTTGGTGTGTCAGAATATCATTCAATTTCTTCTGTACCTATCCGTACCAACTAAGTGTTACACAGATTTGCAGAGAAATGGTTGATCTTTATTAATTTCAATGGAAAAATTACATCATCATCCTACCACCCACCTATGAGGGCTTATGTAGAAATTATGTATGGTTACATTGCATTTTTAAGCTAACTATCCATCTGGGAATGAGTTTTACAAGTTTTGACAAAAGTTGTCAATGTTGCTCAAAAGTTGCTTGACAACTTTTTC
Organism: Thuja plicata; assembly: GCA_018584345.1. Taxonomy (NCBI): domain Eukaryota; kingdom Viridiplantae; phylum Streptophyta; class Pinopsida; order Cupressales; family Cupressaceae; genus Thuja; species Thuja plicata. The sequence continues at coordinate 1,515,779 of MU226956.1, read as the reverse complement.
AGCAATTTTGCAATATTTTGCATCCTAGGTGACCAAAATTGGTCCAAACCTTTATTTTGTGATCCCTAATGGATCAAAACATGAAAAAAATGAAAAAATCCTATAAATTAGGTTTTGAACATTCATTGACCAATAGTTGACCAAGGGCTTAAAAAGTGCCAATCTTGCAACTAGGTCTTACAAAAGAAGTCCAATGTGTAACCTATGATACTAACATTCTCTAAAGGTCACTAGAACCTTTTAGGAAACCATAAGTTCCAAATTAAAACTTAGGTTATCTAGAGTTCTCCTACACTAGATTACTTCATGGTTCAATAGGGTCTATTATTGCACTAGAAGATTGTTTTATTAAGCAATATGGTGACATAGAGGACAATGTTTCTTCTACTACATCTATATCTAAGGAGCCTATGTTTGATTTAGATTTTGATGAGGAGTATCTTGATGATGATCAAATGTTGTAGAAACAAGTTATTTTTCTTCTATAAAGAGGGATGGAAAGAGAAGTAGGAGAATCTGCACTTCTATTTTATAAAAGGTTTTCTCCTCAAATAAGGGGTTGTAATATTCATTTCTGTCCACAGAAGGTAGTTTGGGTTAATTTGTTTATGGATCATTGTTATCTTGAATTCATTGATCTTCCAACCTCCTTAAGGATAGAACTATTTTAAGGAATGAGGAATTGGATAGGAAAAGCTGATCTTTTTGAATCTAAGGTTGCACATAAGGTTATGCCTAGTGATGCTAGTATTGAGAATGATGGAAAAAAAATGATAGAGATATGTCTAGTATGGATGATATCTTTTCTGATCATGAAAATGATGACCCTTCTCAATATGAGACTGAAGATGTGTGTAGTCAGCAGGATGATACTAATTTGATAAATGAAGATCTGATCGTGAGTGTGTATCAGAGGCGAGTATAAATGATGGCAGTGGTTCACTTCATAGTGAACAAGTCTAAGAGTTGTTGTCTTATGAATATATCATATCTTCAGGGAAGGATAGATTTGAATCCCCACACCCACACACATTGAGTTTGATAAGTAATGTATATTAGATGGTCAGGATTTTGATACATGTATTTTTGATTTTCCTTGTACTTCTGTCTCACTAGGATAAAACAAGATTGAATATGACCTTTCAGATAATGAGAGTATCATTATTTTTTTAGATTCAAAGGATGAAGAGACTCTAGATATGATGTTGAGTACTAATTGGGATAGTTGTATTGATTATGAGTCTTTTTCAGATTCTAGGTCATTCATTGAAACATTGCATAATGATCTTTTAGTTACACAATATATGTAATTTCCTTATGAATGTGTTGATATGTGTCCTCCCTCCACTGACAAGATGCATGATGATAATTATTTTGAAGAGAATAATATGGATCATAACATGGAGTTTCCATGTTCTAGTAATCATGGTGTTGAATCTTGTTATTATTATATTCCTGATTTTTCTCCTCTCACAAAAGGTAAAAATGATTTGGAGATGATCCTTGATGTTTATGATGATCCTAACTCTGATGTTTCTCACATGGTTGTTTCCTATTCTTTGGAAAGTGGGATAGATCATGTCCCAAGTGATGAATGTCCTCAAGGTTTTCATGAGGTTTAACATGATGATTTTTCTTTTGACATGCAACCTATTCATTTAAGTAGATCCAATGATGACTCTAGCCACATGAAAAAATATGAGTTCTTTTCTTAGCTGGATGGTGTTTCCCCAAGATGTGGCGTTGAGCTAAAGAATGATCAGTGTTCCATTTCTTATGTTTTCTCTTTTTCTAATGAATGCAACATACATGTGCTACATGTTTTACAGTTTCAATATTTGTCTGATTTCCATCTAGGCACTAATGCTGAATGTGATGAGTTTCTTTCTAATGAGAAAATGTTACTTGATAGTAGATCAAATCAGACAAATGAAAGTGAAAGATTTAGTTTGTTTCCAGAGTAGGGAGAAGAACACTTTGTTTTTGATAGAGGCAAGCTGGATCAAACAATTAACCACCAGGACTGATTTGACTTGTTCAGATCAGTAAATAAGTGTCAGAGCTAGGTTTTTTTCTGCTGCAAGTCTGTATATATCCTTTCTATTTTTCTATTGTTAGTTATCTTCTTTCTAGTAGGTGGTCTTCTTTATCCCAAAGAATCTTGAATCCTTGCTATGCCTGCAAGAGGCATACATCCCCAGTTGGAGCCACTATTAGGACATTTCTTGAAAGTCCCTTTTCTAAGCTTTTGCAGAGCTTCAATGGCAGATATCCAATTTTTAGAGGGCTTTGGGTCTTTGTTATGCATGTGAAGGCTGTAGAGAGATGTGGGAGTTGTGTTTTTTTCCTTTGCATCTTCTTTTTTTAGACAGAAAGGGTTGGAAAAATCATCATAGTCATGGTGCCTTCGCTTGTTTCATTTGGTCAAAAATTATTTAAGACATATATCCCACATTGGTTGTGCAGTAAATGCTAAAAGGTTTTTTATATTAAAGTACACAATTGTTAAAATCCTAAAAGGAACACGCCTTTTGGCAGATGACTCATTGGTCAAATGATGATGTGGCAGCCAACTAGTGGATAGTAGACCAATTTTGTGGGCCTGTGCAATGTTGATGTAGAGGAAATTCCAGGTGGCGGCTCCTCCTTCACTCGCAGAGGATTGAGTGGGTAGCAGAATATGTTGGCAAGTGTGCAAGGGGAGGTTGTTGTGAGGTTGTAGTAGTTTGGTGGGATAACATGAAATGGTCACGAGTGTGTGACTAATGGCTAGCGGTTTGTGTCACACAATCCTAGAGTTAGTGGTGGTTAACATGATGAGCTTCAAGCGAACACCTATGAAACATGTGGTGGTGAAGGCTAGTAAAACATCAGAGATGGATGGTCATGATAGAGATTTCCAGATGGCATATGGTCGCGGACTCGCAGAAGAAGATGAAATGTTCATCCAAGGACCGCAAGTGTGCGAGATGCAATCACATGTATAGGCTAGAGGGAGGATAAAATGGTGGTTGGAGACTTGCAAAGGTAAAGAGAGTATTTGGCAGGGTGCAAGAGTACACAAGGTGGTGAAATGTGGATGTCTAGGCTAGCCATGCAATAAGGAAGTTTGATGTGTGAGTGTGCAACTAGCTATTAGTCACGAGGTTGCAATGGTTAAGAAAGATAACATCTATCAATTGTGAGTGTGCAAAAAACCATTGGTGGTTATTTTCATGCACTTGTGAGGGTTTATAATAGTTTTTGATAATGGTCACGAGTTGGTGAGATGTTTCCACGTGGAGATGCTAGTAACAAAGATCAGTGGTTGTCATAGACTCACTAAGGGATATTGAATATTTGGTAAGGGGCTGTGAGCTTGCGACTAGCTTCCACATGTCTGATGGTCACAGAGCTTAAAGGTGTTAAGCTTTATGTAGATCATTTTCAATTTGATGGTAGGCATAAAGGATTAAAGATAAAATGTTTGAAATTTAGTGATCAAGGCATTGCACCTTAGCGACGCGTGGCAGGTTGTCAGAACCTAGGCCTGTCTTCAGCTAGTTAAAGATCGAGAAAGTTTCTTTTAATCAAGTGGTAGGCATGAAGCCTCAAAATAAAGATGCTCAAGATCTAGCCATTAAGGCATTGTGTTGTGATTACATCTGGCACAGATGACATCATGGGTCCCCGGTAACTTAAGGGGATCCATGACCATGTTTTAAAAAGGAAGATTGGCTTGATCTCAACCACCCAATTTATTGTCTGTGCCACCTGTAGCCGTTATAACAAAAGTTGAAATATTTAAATAATTTCTCACAATGGTTTCATGGAAGTCGACTGATATTTTTTCTCAGAGCCATAAATGCTATAATCTGATCTTATGGATCAATTCCTGCACAGCTGTTGAAGACCAGAAGGATAGAAATCTGATATGCCAAGATGCATTCATGACCAGACTTGAAAGATAAAATTTTATAATGAGAGGGATAAATGTATATAGGGCCTCCTGGTCTTATCAGTTAGCTACTCTTAGAGTCATGTCTTTGGTTTTCTTTGACCTCAAGGTACTGCACTCACATCCATGTATTAGGGAAAATTAATTATAGATCAGATTTGCATAGATTGAAGAGAGATATGGTTTCAACTTGACAACAAAATTGAATTTTTACATTAATTGGTTGTAACCCTAACCCTAAACGGTCCAAATCTTGTAGCATTCTTGTTACTATAAAGGAATATTCAAGACCATTTAGAAAGGGCTGGAGAATTGGGAGAGTAGAAAGCATTAGGCTTATACTTGTTTCTAGTCTAGGATATAATAGATGTATTTTAAGATTGTATTAAGATAGGATTGAAAGTTCTTTGATCTTTTGCATATTTTCATATTGTATATTTCCTTTTCATAGTGATTCAAGAATAGATTTCATCATACTTAATATAAGTTGTCTCAGATTTTAAGTCTTTCCTTTGTGTTATCTATTGACTTGTAAGTTTTCTGGCTTACTGTATAAGTCTTGCTTATGCATATGTGTATTCCATAAGTCTTTGATCTTATATCAAATTAAAATGATTTTGATATTACATTTATTCTACCTTGATATCTATTTGAGGATATTCTAGTTTGTGGTTTGAGAGTTCTTATGTTTATGGCTTTGAATCTTTACCAATAAGGTGTTTCAGCTTCAATATTGTATTTAGGATTTTTCCCAATGGATAAGGCACTTATCTAGAATTAGTATTTCTGTTGAAATATATATCTAAAGTGGTTTGGCTATGTTCTATCCTATAAAATTTAATCAAACTCAGTACCATAATTCTTTACTTTTTCAGTTGTTATTTTTATTCCACCAATGGTAGTGGAGAGTCAATGAATGCTAGGTTGGCATTTAGTACTTACTTGGCATTTAGTGATCAATGCCAAGTGTTATTTGAAACGTCGATGCAAATTTTTTTTACAACACAATCAAATCCAGAAACTCTTAATAGTTATTATCATGGATTTTAGAAACCTCTTCTCTTTGAATGTTATAAGAACAAACTACCTAGATTTACATAAGAATGACTAATCCAACTCTAAGACATTTTATAAGAATGAATAGTTAAATTTTAGAGAAATAATATAAGGACAATCCTCATTCCAAGTCTGAAAACAACAATATGAATACACATTACTTTAAGAACAACATAGTAGGATCAAATAATTTGGGAACAATAGTATAATAACAAACTCTTAACAAATACTTACTTATTATGTTCTACAATCTATTATTAACAGTGAAGAGTGTCTAGTATTAATGCAGTTGTTATGTTATATTCAAGACATCATGTAAGGATTACATCATGAATTCTATGATTACCTTGTGAAGATCAATCAACCAACATCAACAGATCCATGACTATGCTAGAAAAATATAACCATATTGATATACATTCCCATGAAAAGGATCATCTAGGAAGACAATAATGCATAAATACCATTTAAGATAGCCCAAAGAACTGTAACATAGTGTACCTAATAGGTAAAGAAAATGGAAATGATCTAACCATCATGAGGAAATCATCAACTTGCAAGATATGAAAACATAAAATGATAAATATATGGAAGCCATATTGATAACAATAGTAAAGACAGGGATTCACGATGAAAGAGGGCGATTTCAAAGATATTTTAAATGGCGAGCATAGTGGAAGGTATAAGACGTAAGAATAAGTCCAAGATGTTTTATGTCTACTCCGAATCCATCAAGACAAGGTCTATAAGATCTCTCTAAGACATAAAAATGGTTAACCTTGACCTAGCTAACCAAAATGGTAAATTTCATAATTGTTGATAAATATAGTCCTTTCAATGAAATGAGAATATCAAGGTATGAAACTTCATTCCATTGATATGTTTTCGCATCCATACATACATAGTCATATTGTAAAATCACTCCTTACACCTATAATTTTTTTTTTTGTTCAAGTTCCTTAAAACATTATGACAAAGTCAATTATATCACATGAGGTGTCATTCTTTGCCAAGTATTAGCAGGTCACCACTTATAGTATTGATTAGGTGATTAATCTAGTGTCTCGTTAAAATAATAATAAACTTAGTGTGAGAATTTGAAGTAGAGTTATCAAAGGTAGCATTTAAATACAATGGTTTTCAGAACAATTATTTTACACTTGAGGGTTGCATTGACAACAGGTCCAGAAATAACAACCACAACTATATTGCCCCAATTTCAAAATTTTTTGGGGAAAGACATTATGGTATATCACAAAAAAACATTTCATAACCCACCTAGAATGACACTTATTATATTAGGATAAAGCAGTATTGTTGCTATCATATATTTTCCACTCTAAATCTAAAATTTATTTTTTTATCACACAAAAACTTGTTTGTAGTGACTAAAAAATTTTAATGTTTAATAAATCGAACTTCAAAAGAACAAGATTACTAAGATAAAAGAACTAAAACATAATGCATTTTATAGCTCATGAAAAGAATAAAGGTTTTTTCTATTGCACCTCTTGTTTCCTGAGAACAATTGTAGAAAGCCTTGCCTAGATTTTGTTGTTCCTCCCTTGTAGAGCTATAAGCTTGTTTCCAGCTGCTATCCTTGACCTTTCCAAAAAGAAACATGTAAACCATTGCTATTGTTCGACATTCAAAGATAATTAATTAAGTGGTTTTGCAGTTTTATTTTAAAGTACATTGCTTAGATGAGTAAAATGCATAAGAGAATGACAACGAGATCAATAAATATGAAAAATATAAATTTTTTTTAGAAAAGCATTAAAAATGATCAATTCTACATATAATCCTTTCAACCTACTGGTATAAACATTTATCCAATCAGAAATTAATGTTCCATCACTATTCTCTAAACTCATACACATTGACAAGAATAAAATTGTACTACACAAACTGAGCGAACTAAGTTTTCTAAATGTTTATCCAAACAAAAATTAACGTTCCATCATTGTGCTCTAAACGCATACGCATCAACAAGAAATAAAACTGTACTAGACAAACTATGCCAACTCAATTTTTTAATTATAAAGAAACTTAGATGTATAATTTGGGGATGTTTATGGCAATTTTCAAGAAATGACACACCTAACTCAACAAGTTCAAATTTGGATTTTTTTGAAGCATACGAAATCCATACCAAGTAATACATCTACAAGAAGTTAAAAGAAGACCAGAAGGCATAGATGTATAATTTTTAAGTTATCGTTGCTAAATTGCTATAAAGATGTATTAGTATATATATAATTCATGAACATTCATTTACACATAAATAGATTCATCAACACATAAAATTCAGTCATTATCAATTAAGGTAGATTACAATCATTTCATTTTTTCTTTTTTCGAGCATCTAAGTAAACTCTAAGAGGAGTATCATTGCCATCATCATTTCCCCCCTCATCATTTGTTCTGCCCTCTGCTCATGATCTCAATGCATGCCTAGTCCTATGCTGATGCAAAGGGGGGTCCTCTACAATAACAAATAAATGGGTTAAATTCAAAACATTTGATTATTGTTATTACAAGTATTTTAAATTTAAAGAACATAACCGTGGGACTCTTTACCTGATTTGGCCACATCATCTTCCAGGTCATTTTTTCCTCTGGAGTGGAAATATAAAATGTTACATTAACCCAAACACCAATTACAATCAAATTTGTATTACTACACCAATTTCAATTTAAGATGTTTACTTGTATTAATAATTACATATAAAAATTTGAATAGAAAATGTATACCTCCACCACTGGGATGCACATCTGAACCTTCATCATGCGTAGGTTTTGTACCACAATTGGCAGAGTGCATTCCAATGTCATGTGCATTATTATCATTGCTTGCTTATTTAAAACAAATATAGTCACTTTATGTTGGAAATTAACATCAAATAGACTAATTGGTAAAGTATTCAAATTGAAATAATTTTAATTTATCTTATTTTCTTGTGCAAGAGATCCATCACTAGAACCTTGCGCACTCAATTGTCATAGTCATTCGACCATGTCTCTATAGCCTTGCTGGAAACCAATTCTCCTGTCATCTTCTGTGAGCAGTCTATTGAACTCAAATCCATACATTTTTTCTCGGTATCCTAAATTTTTCTTGCATTGTTTCATCTAAATGAAATTGTTTTCAAATTTATAAATATTTTTATACGATTTTTCATTTACTAATACTTACAACTCATGTGAAAAGTTTCCAATAACCACCAGATTTGAGCTTGTGTTGCTCATGTTTTTCTAGTCTTGCCTTGGTTTCCTTTGATGTGTCAATCAGTCTATGAAAAGTTTGAAATATGTTAGATCATATAAATATAAAGAGTAATTAGTACATAATTACATTATTAATAGTATCACATACCTTCTTCTGGCCTCTGGTGGTGTATTTCCTTTTTTCCTTTCAATTCTCTCCTTTACATCCAAAATCAGATTCTACCAGTCATCCTGAAGAATGCAGGGGAATGCTAGTACTTCAAGTTATTCTCTAATGTTTTCCTATATTGGTCCCTCAAATACATCATACATAACCCATATTTCTCAAGGAGCCTTTTTTGCTTGAATGCGCGAGCTCCAAAAAACTTGGTCATATTCTCTATGAGATCATTCTTTAACTTTTTGTCTTGGCTATTCCACCTTTTAAGAAAAAACAAACTTGTTAGATTCATAAATGAAGTGAAGCTACCTTTAATATAGTTCAAGAAATGGCTCAAAGGAAAACTATTCTCACAATGATATGAAATCAAAATAGTGGATTGGGTTTTTAGTTTGGATATGATGTTCCACCATTTACATAGGGTGGGCCTGAATATCCGCAAACACTCATCATTAGGTTCTCTATTAAAAAACATCATTCCCTACAAAAAATCATGGGATCATTAGTCGAAAAAGAGTGATCAATAAATAAATTACTATTACACTATATATAATAATAATTGTAAAGTACCTAGAACCTTCTGTACTTTTAAGGAACCATTTCTTCATCGCTCACAAGCAATATGCAGCCATTCATCACTTTCGTACTAGCAATATAGGTACATATAGGAAATGTCATTGCAATGTCATGTGCTACATCTCCTACTGCATAAAATGAATCCATTATGAAATTCCCCCAAGAAATAATACTTCAAGGGAAATAAACACATAAAAAAGAGAGAAAAAGAGGGATCTACGTACCAATAGGTGGTGCAGTATCAGGTGTCTACATGTTGCGTGTTGCCGAAATTGTAGTCGATAATACATCTGCAGTTGTCCTCCTGTGAGGTGACATTGCCGCAAGATTATTGACATGATCTGAAGAATATTATTATTATAGATATTTAAATCATGGAATAACATGGACAAGATTGTTAGAGCATAAACACAAATATTATTAGCATATTGTAATTTATTATGATCATTCCCATATATTCAATGGAAAACACAAGTGGGAGATAGAACATGCGATCTACCTGAACCACCTGCAGTACCCTCATCATGGAAATGAGGTTCAAAATTACACAAATAAAAGCTATAAAAATAACACATCCATATTTTAGTTAATGACATAAAAGAGTATAAAATAAAAACCATTGTTGAACTTTGGTTGTAATTAAAAATTTCATTAATACTCACTTTCAAGTTTTCTTCTTGGTGCATCAATTCATTAGCCCTCTCTTGTGACTCATGAGTTTGAGGGTATATGGATGAAAAATGAAAAATTTCTTTTGTAATTTTCTATAGACACTTTTTAATCACACCGATCGGGTCATTGGATTGTGCAAAATCAACAAAAACATGTCCTCATCAAAGGTGTCCTCATGAGGGAGTGCATGTTCCTTTCCCTTTCTCTGAGCATCCATCTATGACAATAATATTTTTAGCACTATCAAAATTACTAAAAAATAGTCAAGAAAAGAACAAAATAAAATAAAATTTTGCTTCTATCTAATTTGTACAATTACAATGAGTTTTACATGCTAGGTAGAAGAGTCGGGAGTATCATCACTGTCCCTTCTATTTGGCTGCTCCATGTGGCCCTGTGACAAAGATCAAATATAAAAACATTAGCAAAAAAGCTTAATAATGAAATGGTGTGTTGGATTCATTGATTGGAGGTTGGTTTAAATGGTCCATAGTACGTACTTGCACCCCCATGGTAGTAGTTTTATTTATATCTATGCGATTCAAATTGTAATCGATAAGAATCTCTTCCCGTGTACATATTGATTTTATCGCACATGTAAATACATGATTTCCCTTGCATGCCTCAAATATACAATTGGATTTCTTAATAGTTGACCTAGGTCACGTACTATTTGTAAAACCTACAATATTTCATGTTGTTGTTGACCTTCCATCAATGTATATAGCCACTCTTTTACTTGATTATTATCTTTTTGTTGTATATAATTTTCTGAGAGTGCATACCTGCACATGCGTTTTTTTATATTGAACAATATGCATCCAAATTTTGTAATCATAACAAGGTGGAAAACAAACTCCATCAATTCAACAACTTTTTTGTAAGAGACATTTATGTCGTACATGGAAAATAAGCCCAAACCATGTAACGATGATGGTGCTATGCGATATATCCTCTCATGAACACAAAATTAGTGTTTATTTGAGGAAGTTCATTGGGAACCTATCATTTTTGTAGGTGTTGGTACCTCAAGGAAACCTTGGTTCCACCTTTGGTCTGATCATCATAAGAACATGATCCCCTTGAGAATGGAAACATTTCATGCATTTATTCAATTTCCTTCTAGTCATTTGACCCCTAGTTGATCTCCCTATTTTAGACCTACTACATATCTCACTTTCGTCTTCTATTCCTACATTCCCCTCACTCGAGGAAGATACATATGAAATATACCTATTTGCTGGAACTTGTACTCCATCGAATGAGAGATATAGTTGGTAATGAGAGAGATGTTTTGCAGATGGGAGAGATATCTTACAAGACATTAATATTACTATTGATAACTCTATTAAATAAAATATTTGTATAGGGTGTATTGAATTATGCTTGTCAATCCATGAGACTATGTAGTATTCTCATGAAAAGAATTTTGGGTTCCTACATACGCAATTCAATTATCTTATGTTAGCTAAAAATTTCATGATACATATACTCAAAATTAGATAGTGGAAAACATGAACAATATATAGTCATCATAATAATTGTATATTATTTTTATTCCTTACCTTTATTTTATGTTGTCTATAAAGGACACTCAACAAAAGTTGGGTTGACTATGTCTATATTCAATTACCTATTTTCACTAAGGGTGGCAACATCGTACAAAATATATACATGAAATTAGCACTAACAATAAATACATATGTATCACATCCATCATAATCATCACATATGAATTTAAAAAATCAAAAGGTATATAACAAATTAATTATGTGATGGAATTGGAACTCTATACATAATGAATAAACTATGTAACCATATAAGTCAAATATACTTCTATCAAGAAATAAATATTAAATAGATTAAGGATTGATTGCATAACTCTACATTTTATTCATCTCATTGATATTCTTCTTCATCCAACTAATCATCATGATCATCGTCATCTTCCTCGTCCTCACCACCACCATCATAATCATCATCACCATCATCATCATCATTAGCATCATCATTAGTAACAACATCATCATCATCATAATCTTCTTCTTAATGAAAATTTGTGTCAGTAACATCATCAACTAATTGTCGATCATGATGATCATCTACATCATCTTCTACTTCTTTGGTATCTTCTTCTTCAATCACATTATACTTTATCAACCTTCCGCTTGGATCATTTATAACAAAAAATGACCAACCCGGTTTATGTAGAACCTCTGAGTAAAATACCTTCTCGCATTGCCTTAGAAGAACATAGGTCTCATCCCTGCCTGGCTCAAATGACCTTGTATTAACCATTATAAATCTATTGTCATGTTAAATAATCATTCTATCAGGATCATTTTGATTAAGTAACACATAACACAGATTTGGTAGCCCAACAACCCTTGAAAGGTAAAAGTAGGGTGGGGATGACACCCACAAATCTTCACTACTATACTAATAAATTGTGCCTATTAGGGCTACAAAGTTTGATCACTTCAAATGATCTACCCTGTGATGGATCTTCCCTATTAAGAGCCTACATACCTATACAATCTACCTTGTTAAAGGATTTAAACTTACAACTAAGTAAGCACTCTATTAAGAGATTTACAAAGGCCTGTTAGAACCACTCCGTTAAGAGATTTATCCTGAATCACTTGCTAGGATGTATTACTACTTGATCCTTCAATCAACACTCCAAATTTTGATAATGGATATCCTCTTTCCAACTCTTAACTGATCTCTCAATCTGATATATCTCTTTACTGTCCTTCACTACTCTACTTGGTCACTCTGTCTGGTCTATGCTTTAGACATGCAAAACATGGATACAAACTTGATCTCTTCTCTTCACATCTGCATCCAAATACATGCATATGTTTAGAGTTTGAAGCCTCCCATATATAGATCATTGATTAAATAGCTAGATCAAGATCAATGATCTAGATTCACCACTTTTTTCCGCTTAAGCATCCCTAATTTTTATTCTTTGCATTACTTGCATAAGCATTCATGATCTCTAAAATAACATGTAATTAATGCATTAAATATCTTCAACAATCTTTAAATGATTCATAGAAGTTTGCCAAAATGGTTTACCTAGGTGTTTGTGCCATTCCAAACACATTAAAAACTATCTTACTCATCATATGTAAACTCTGATGCTCGGTCAAAACTGTCACTCGACACTAACTGTCTATGAAACTTGGAAATCATTCTTCTTGAAAACTATTGAGTACTTAGGGACCACTGACTTGCTCAGCAATGACTACTACTCGGTCAATACAAAATATTACACAATTCATTTACAATGCTTGACCTTAGTGGGATGGCTCAACCGTAGTGATGACCGACCAACCTTCCTTGATTATGACTAAGTGTTAGACAACAAAACTTGGAGATCAATCATCTCCCCCTTTGACATTAGTGGAAAAAACACTTTGTCATGAATCTTGAGTCCCTTAACAATTATAGTACTCAATTATACCAAAAAACTCTCCCTAAGATTATGACTTAGTCTACATAAATGCTTCACTACATATACAAAATAATATTAAGTACATAACTCCAAAATAACAAAATAGTGTGTTATACCTTCTCTTCTCAAATCATTTTTTTATTTTTCTTGTCAGCATCTTTCCCCTTTATCTTTTTCTATTTTATTTCCCCATAAATTGCATCTTATTGTATTTCCCCCTTGTTTTTGTCACTCTTGTCTGCTAGGGTTGTAGGGGTCAGACCATACTTGTCCAAAAATGGTTTATGAATATGTAGGATCATTGCTAATGCATTATCCCAACTGGTTCTGAGAGACTCCAAAATAAGTAACTTAATTTCTAGCTCGATATCTAGATCAATCAAACTCTCTGTAATATTGAGAGGCGGTTCTCTATGTGCTAATTCTTTTGCAGCTGATAACTCTCTTTGCATGACCTCCAAATGAGGTATCAACATAATCTGAATGGAAATCAACTTATCCCTTATTCTTCCATCATTATTCATGAGCTTGGCTAATCTCCCTTGGGCTTGAGTCAACTTGTTAAAGTGAATAGAGTTGGAACTTGCATCCATGCTCAGTGAATGTCCTATTGACTTCAAGTCTGACTATAGCTTCTCAATAAGTTGTTGATTCTCCTTTGTAAAGAATTTGACATCACATAATTATTTATACAAATAAAGAACATTTTCTACAACTTCCTCTAGGTTACTTATCAAATTAGAAAGTGCAACCTATTTTTCATTAAGCTCTTTTGCAACTTTCTCAAGAACTTTGGCCTCAAACTTTCTATCAGACCATTTCATGAGCTTCTCATTAGCATCAATATCATCATTTTTCACCTTTTGAAGAATATGAACCAATTTATCTATAATAGGTTCTTTCTCATTTATATCTTGAAGCTCAAATGCATAAAAAAAATACCTTTCATGTCATGTAATACCTTATTCTATTGATTTTGTCTTTTCATTTTCTCCTGCTTGCTCTTCCTTTTCAAGCAACTCTGCAAAATTTGCACTTGCTCATAAGATAAGTTATCAGTGTCCCATTTTGGAATCACTATAAATTCATCAAGTGTCACCTCAGTGCTCAAAGACTTATCCTTTTTCTTATGTGACTTCTTCTTCTTGGTCTTTGGTGTGTTGCTACTCAGTTTTTTCTATTCCTGCAATGTGTTGGTGTCCCCACTAATAGTGACTAACTCCTTCTGAGTAAAAATTACATGTTGTTTAGGTGTACTAGAAATCTTATTTTCAGTGAGTGGTAGCTTTATCAATGCTTGAATAACCTCTTTCTCTATAGGCTCCTATTTTTCCTCAGTCTCTATAGCCTTAGTCTCCTCTATTTCTCCTTTATGAGGTTTTGTTGCAGATTTATCTGCTTGATCTTCTTTTCTCATATCTTCTTCATCGATAACTTACAATTTTTCCTCGATAAGGGAATATGGAATGTTTATTGTATCTTCACCCTGCTCCTTGACATTCAAACCTTTTTTATCCTCAAAAGTAATTATGGTTGATTCATCAATTTCTAAATCATTTATTTGTGTATCCTCAACCTTCTCCTTTATTTCATCCTCAATATTATTCACCTCATCAATATTGTTTTTATTATCAAGCTCTACTTGTTCTGATGTGCCTTCATAGTTTCTTGTACTCTTATAAACTAAAAGTCCAAAAATTATCTTCCATATTCTTTGGCTCTATTGTACAAATCCTTCTACATATTTCCTTAGTATCGAGTAAACTCTAATTTAGGAACGAATCTATTCCTATGTTTCTCCATGAATTTGTTTGTATGTTTCTATGTTAGTTCAGGCAGTATTTGGGCTGATGCCCCTTCTCTGATCTATCTTTCAGTCTTAAGAGAAAATTTCCATCTCTCATCTATCTTCTTGAATAATTTATTAGGGACCAGATTCCCAATCATCAACGGTGTCATATTCTATGATGCTAACATATCCATCATGGCTTCTTCTATATTTTCCTTGTCCTCAGTACTTAACTGTTCAAACTTAATGAACTTGAATCCTAAAAACTTGCTGAAATCCTAATGTTATGAAAAATCTCATCAACATTTGTCGGATGTTTATGTGTATAAAATTTTATAATTTTTGATGTCTTCTATATCTATAATCTCTTCATCTTCATCATCTTTACCCAATATGTATTTCCTTCTCATCTTCTCTTATGTTTTCATGGCTTAGCTTCAATTTGTACTTGTTTCCTTTTCCTTGAGATCCCCCCTTCAGCTTTCTTTAGTAAGATTTTCTTTGGTGGCTTAATTTTTATTGTAGCTGTTGATGCCCTGATTCTCGGTCTATATGTGGTAGGAGGAGTAGGTTTCTTCTTTTAACCCCTCTTCTTAGTTGACTTGACAACCATCAATTTATTACCCTTCTTATCCACTTCCACATCTTCATCTTCACTCTCTTTTGAATCACTAGATTTGTCTTCACCTTGACCCTGTGAGATCTATATTGGTGTATCATCTTATTCTTCCTGATCTCCAAAAATCTTGTCAAGGTTCTTCACTATTTTCTTTATTTTCCTCTGCATGGTTGCAACCTTCAATCCCATGGTTATCTTTGATTTTTCTTCTCCATACTTCCCAAATACTATAGCCTTTTTATCAACTTCCTCTGCAAGTAATTCTTTGATTGAGCTTCAGATGTCTCATCTATATTTACTTCATAAGGTGATGGCCTCAACCATGCTACCCTCGATACTACAACTTGTACATAAGTGTAATCAATATCAACTAGAAAAAAAAAATCATCATAATGCTTCTCTACTAGTGAAACAAGGATTCTGATCCTTATTCTCATCTTCTTTTTGAATTCATCAAAGTATTTGCCCATGATATTATCAAAATTCTCTCCTATCTATTGTATGAATTCTTTAATTTGTTGTGTTACTTGTTGGTCCTGACTCCATACTACATCTCCTATAGTAGGAAAAGTATTATGAACATAGAAAAATATGCAAACTAACAGGGATCTGAAATTACACATAGAATTATTTTCCTTCTTGATGGATGATAGGTTCTTGGAAAGTTGAGTCATCTGTAACTCAGAAAGATCATATGTATGATCCTTTTTCAATATCTTCCATGCCTGATCAAGTGCAATGCAGGGAACACTATCCAATCTACTTGACTGATAAAACTTGTGAGAAATCAATCTAACTACAAAGTCAATCTTAGGATTTGTGATCATTGAAATTATTATTCCTCTCTTATTCCACTTAGCTAAAGTGTTCTTCTCAACCTCTTCTTTACTCTGACAACACAATTTTATTTTCCCTTGCACAATTGGGTAAACACTGAATCGATGGGTGATATCCTTGGTAATATTCACTGGTCCATTCTCCAACCATATGCTCATATCATTAATTATGCTTAGAACTATCCTAATCCATTCAATTTGAAGTTGTGCAGGAAAGATAGGGCACATACTAACCCTTTGTCAGTAATGTTATGATGTTCAACCTTCAATGCCCTATTTTTACACAGTTTGTTATAGGCTTCTCTCAACTCAAAATATCCAAATTCACTTATCTTACACATGTTGCATGCTCTTACATCATGGATCATAATAAATTTTGGCGGGATTGATGATAGGGCTCCTAAAAAATCTCCCTTCACCTCACTCTCAGGTACAAAACAAAAATTGGGTGGTGTGCATGCATCACTCCTAACTAACTAAACATTCTTTAGTTCCTTAACTTGTCTCTTCACTCCAGTAGATGAATTAGCAACCACTTATTAGATTAGGGTTTGTGAAATGAACTCTAGGTAACTCAACAACAACTATTCTTCAACCTTTCTCGGTACTTTCCAATGATACACAGTGAAATATTTACAAACTTCACTCAAGTCTCTCTTTGAATCACCTCTCAATCTCTCTATAAACTCTAATCTCTTTGTGAAATTAAAATGAATGATGAAATCCAATATATACCCTCAAATGGTTGAATTAGGTCTTCATTAAATGTTTTGTATAGTGGTAGGTGTGAAACAGTTGTCTTGGTCCTTGAATAAATATCTTGGTTAACTCATTCCATCACTCGGTGAGAACAGTGACTTGGTCACTACTGATACTCAGTCAACATATCATCTCGGTTGATATGGGGGCTCAACACCTACTAATACTAATGCTCAACACCAATTGTGCATATCAATTATTTTCTCAATTCTTGTCTCAGATCTATCCTAATGCATATTAACTTATGCAAATGTGGACTTTAATACATCTTATGTTAGGAACTAGTATAAAATATAGCATTAGAGAAAATAGTTCCTTACCTACCTTCTTTTCTTAATTGGAAGTAGTGTGATCACCTGATCCATTGGATTGAGTGATCTCAGCTTCACTAGGTCCACTACTGATTGCTTTTTCTTTCTTTCTCCATGTTAGATTCATCTAATTATTTATCTGCTCAACAATAGGTGCCAGGGCTCTAGTCTTGCAGTATCTTCTAGTATGACCAATCTTGTGACAACTATAATAGACCAAACTTCTATTCATCCAACTCTTGGATTCACCTCTAAAGTGTGTCATTATACAATTTTCTACAATATGACCATATTCACCACAATAATGACAACTATGCCTTGAATTTTAATCCCAATTGAATGTGTTACCTTTCCTTAGTGCATTGTATTATTTCTTGGATTTCCATTTGGATTTTGCATTGGATCTACAATCTTGATTTCTACGACCAAACTTCTGGCAATTTTAACAATGTCCTTGAAATATAGGTGAAGTAGGTGTATTCCTAGTCTTTGACTTGCATTCATCTGCCTGATGTCCATGTGTCTTATAATTAAAGCAATATCCAGTGAATTTAGGATTTGAAATGGAATTATCATTCTTGCTTTGGCAAATGTTTTCTGTGTGACTTGGTTTCTCACAATAATGACATGTAGGTTTGTTTCTTTTCAAATTTGCATTCCTCTGTTCTCCACTCTTTGATGATTCTCCTTCTTCAGTGGATGAAAGGTGCTCAGTATGGCCAAGTCCAGAGGTGTCATTAGTCCTTCTTGGTGACCTCATCAGTTCCTCAAAGTATCTCAAGGCTTCATTTGGTTTGTTTATCCCCTCAATGAGTTCTATTTTAGATCTCAACTCATTCTTTAGTTGATTGTTCTCTGATATTAGATATGTAATTTCAATTTCTTTTCTATTTACCTCTTGATTTGTAAATAACAATTTTTTGAGCATGTCCAACTAATTATTTGTGAGATTTTACACATCACTTGTCCTTTCATCAAGTCTAGTAGCCATTTGTCTCTTGTCTTCTTTTTCCATTGTCTTGTCTTCCTCATCTTTCTTCTTCTGATCAATTACCTCACATAGTGTTATTGATTGATTTTCATGTTCTATCTTTAGACTTTTGACTCATTCTTTTAGCGTGTTTTTCTTCTCCAATAGATCTACAATTTCTGCATTACTTTCTTTGGAAATCCCATTGTCAAATAGACCTGTAGTGTCTTCTTCTTTATGTGAAGTGTCATTCAACTGAGTTGCCAATTCTTTCCTAGATTTTAAGGATTTCCTCAATTCTTCTCTTGCTGTCTCAAGCTGTTGTAGTTTTAGTTGGATATCAATCTTCTGATTCTCAATGACCTTTCCCAACTTATAAACCTCCATCTCCAAGATCTTAACTCTCAAGTGGTTAGACTTCTACTAAGATAACTTTTCTATAATACTGATTGTTAGAAGTATAATGTGGGAAAATAGTATACTGAGAAGGCGAGTGAATTAGATCTATAAAAATTTTACACTTCTAAAATAAACTGATTCAACATGTATTCATAAACATTAACTGAAATGTTTTAATAGATCTAACATCTAATCACATCCATAATGAACACATAAAATAAAGATTTGGCAACCTAGAAACCCTTGAAAGGTAAAGCTAGGGTTGGGATGTGATGCAAGGAGGGTTAGTAAGAGGGGCCTAAGGCAGTCCCAAGTACCAAACTAGCTTGTAGATACAATGTGGAAGCAACAAAAATACACAGAGTTAGAGAATAAATAACATAAATCTTTTATTTAATTGATCAAACTCATTACATGATGGGTTGTAAGGCCTTCCCAGTTTCAGCCTTATACATTCAATGAATTACAGGATGATCTTCATACATGCAAGGTCACAAACCTACCTTTCAAATGCCTCAATAGTTAATATTCTATCCAAAATCTACTATCCTCCCTGACCTACCCCCTAAATTAAGAACAAAGAAACAAATATATATAAGAGTCCACCAAAGAGGTCAGTTCTCAAATCCTTAAGAGAGACCCAGATTTAGGTCCACATAGATCCCAATAAAAGATCCCACATTGATTACGCTAGAGAAATTAAATGTAGAAGTCAGCCAAATTAGGATAAACAACTCTGGAAGAGCATCACTAAGTAACAAAAATCACCTGGTAAAAGCATACCTGAGCAACAAAAACTAGCTAAGTAAAAGCATACTTGTGCAACAAAAACCAACTCGATAAAAGCATACCTGAGCAATAGAAACCAGCTCGGTAAGATCATACGCAAGAAATAGAAACCAACATAGACCGAGACCCGTTGGTAAAGAAATACATAAATAGTACCTAAGAAATAGGGTAATTGAGCACTTTACCGAGTACTCTCCAAACAAGGTAAAGAACAAAAGAAAACATATTTTTGGTTTAGAAGGATTTCCAAGGACCCAAGATGATCCTGCATTAGACAACTAGGGTTACAAGAAATTATTCTTCAAATCATGTATCAAGCCCAACCTAAAATGAATCCAACTTAGATTGAGAAATCCAAGATGAGTCCTCAATCGGTTTGTTCTTCCATTTTTCCAGATACTCTATGTATTCCTTTCCTCTTTTTCTTCTTCCAACTCTCTGTTTCAAAATTTGTTCAACTTCCTCTATCTATTTCTTAGGATAATCACTTGGTACTGTCACTTCTTCATTAGGTTTGTGATACTCATACAAGTCTAAAATATTGAATATAGGTGACATATCCATGTCATCAGGTAATTCCACTTCATAAGCATTTCCACTATCAAATCTTCTCATTATTTTACAAGGACCAAATTTCTCCATCTTCAATTTACCATAAGTTCCAATAGAAAATCTACCTTTCTTCAAATGAACCATAATTGTATCACCAACTTCAAAAATTTGTCTTCTTGATCTATCTACACTATCCTTGTATTTCTGATTACTTTTCTCCAACTTTTGCTTTACATCTTCATGCAATGTCTTCATAAACTCATAAAATTATTTTTCTTCAGCACTTCTTTTCTCTTCTCCAACAATATCTCTCAATTTTGATATAGCTCTCACTTGTGTGCCATGAACAATCTCAAAAGGTGTCTTTCCAGTACTTTTATTTACTGAACTATTGTATGCAAACTCTACTTGTGCCAACATCAAATCCCAATTGCTTGGTGTGTCTCCAACTAAGCATCTTATCAAATTCCCCGAACTTTGGTTTATAACCTCTGTTTGTCAATCAGTCTATGGATGAAATGTAGAACTATATTTCAATTCAGTATCCAACTTCTTCGAAAGTGTTTTCCAAAAATAGCTAATAAACTTACTGTCTTGTTCAGAGATGATACTCCTCGGTAATCCATGCAATCTAAAAATCTCTTTAAACAAAAGATCTTCTATATGTACTGCATCTGATGTTTTTATACATGGTATAAAAATTTTCATCTTAGAAAATCTATCCAAAATAACAAATATGGAATCATTACCACTTGTTGTCCTCGGTAAGCCAAGAACAAAATCTATGTTGATATCACTCCAAGGTTTCTCAGGAACAGTAATCGATGTATACAAACCAATATTCTGAATCACTACTTTTGCAACTTGACAAACTCTACAACTTTCACAAATTTTGAAACATCCTTATACAACTGAGGCTGAAAATGTTAGAGTAATAGTTCAGTTGTCTTTATAATTAAATCTATTTGGTTTAATTATTAAAGTACACTATTATTCTATTCACTTAAGCTTGTCATTTAGGTGCATAATAATTAATATGTTTATTAATTATTAAATGCACAAACCTAGCTTTCTCCGGCTTTAGGGTTTCTCACCTTATAAGCTACTTTTTGTAATTATTGTAATTCATTCTTTTGGGAAATAACAATTTGCTCTCACTCCGCTGAGATTTTCCAAACCCTAGCTTCTCTCTGACAAGTTTCATTCTCAGCTCTAGGTATTTTGCATGCAAGTGTTCTTGGCATTCTGTGGATTTGTGTTTCTCAAATCCTACATGGTATCAGAGCCACCCTGTCACTGCCTAGGTTGAAGATTTTTGAAGCCCCGATTCAAAGATGACAGCCACAGCTTTTCTGAGGTTTTTTTGTCACTTTGAAGGAGGCACGATCTTTTGGAGCAGATTGAGTCAAAACGGACTCTGCCATTGCATTCAGAAGGCCCGAGAGAGTTGAAAAATATATAAAGTTTGACTATTTTGGCCTTTGTGACCACAGGGAAGAATTTTTTGGCCTCCTAGGGCCGTACGGCTCAAAAATCGAGGCAAATCTTTGAAAAAATTCAAAAAAACACATTTTTTAATGCGCAGGAGGGCGCTGCCAGCGCGCGCCACCATCGCGCTGCCCGCGCGCAGCTGCTGGGTAGCGTTACACCCGCACGCCACCGCTGCGCCGCCGGGGCTCGCCGCCGCCTCCTCCCCGCCCAGCTGCCGCCCGTGCCCGGCCCACCCACCGCCGCCTCTCTGCCAAGTTGCCGCCTCCTCTAGCGTCGCCACCCAGCCGCCACTAGCCCACCGACCCTGCACTGTGCTGACGTCACTTGTGACGTCAGCGACCGACATATTTTTTTTGACAGGTCTTTTTCAAATTTTCTGGCCAAATTTATTTTTCCGGCGGTCTTTTGACGGCCGTTAAATTTAACCCGGCAAAACAGGTGACGTGCATTTGGCCGTCAATTTTATTCGCATGACTGGTTTTTTCTAGTGAGCATATTTTTGGAGGTGCCTGTGGTTTTTTGCCCATATCTTAGGCATACGGTGTCCTTTTTCAGAAAATGAAATATCATCAAAAAGGTGTTTCCAAGAAGGACACAATGATGCTGGTTTTGTTTGCTGATTCAGCCGTTTGAGCTCCTATTTTTAGTGTTGAAGTAGAGGCTTTATTTTCCCTTCTACTCTACATCCGGTGTTCAGGTTTTTCTCTAGTTTTCTTTATGCTTTCAGTAGTTGATTATTTGCTATACGGGGGTTAGAATCATACTTTGTAGGGGGGGTGCTTTTGCTTTCTATCATTTAATTTCAGAAATCAATCCTTCTACTTTCGTCTTTCTTTCTCTCAATGTCGGACCCCTCTTGGGGCCCGACTGACACCGCATAATTACCACACTTGGAAAGCACACATGACCAGGCTACTCATGTCATGTGGCTTATTGTCATGCCTAGATGAATAACAACCTGTCCTACAGCGTCCTTTTGAGATTCTACAGCACAGGAATAAGATGGATGAAGCCATGGGCTTGATTGCACTGAACATTTCTGACAGTCTCCTCTTTCACTTGGATGGTTTGACCACTCCTAGGGCCAT
>MU226956.1:1462972-1489540 GCA_018584345.1 Thuja plicata | reverse complement strand
CACTAAACACATTGAGCTTCATATGCATTTCATCCGTCAACAGATTCAGGATGGTGTTCTCACTTTGGAGTACATTCCCACTGACGCGCAGGTTGCTGACATCTTCACCAAACCCTTTGCATCTCCATGCTATCTTCAGTTGCATTCTATGCTTGGGGTGATGGAAGTTGTCCTTGGGGGGTCTTGTTGAGGCCTTCCTTCCTTCATATTTTTTTCAGCATGTTGTTGTATCTCTTTTTGGGGTAGGGTTTTTCCCACTGGGTTTTCTCTATTTCCCCAGTTTACAGAGATTTCTTTGTTGTTGGGTACCTGATGAGGCCTTGTTGCCGGGACCCATTTCTTGCTTTCATAGCTGTGCTAGGTTAGTTTCCTCCTGAGCTTCGCTTAAGGGGGGGTGTTAGAGTAATAGTTCAGTTGTCTTTATAATTAAATCTATTTGGTTTAATTATTAAAGTACACTATTATTCTATTCACTAAAGCTTGTCATTTAGGTGCATAATAATTAATATGTTTATTAATTATTAAATGCACAAACCTAGCTTTCTCCGGCTTTAGGGTTTCTCACCTTATAAGCCTCTTTTTGTAATTATTGTAATTCATTCTTTTGGGAAATAACAATTCGCTCTCACTCCGCTGAGATTTTCCAAACCCTAGCTTCTCTCTCATAGGTTTCTTTTTTAGCTCTAGGTATTTTGCATGCAGGTGTTCTTGGCGTTCTGTGGATTTGTGTTTCTCAAATCCTACAGAAAATACCTTTCCTTTAGCAAACTCAATGTTTTATCAATACCGAAATGTCCAACTAAATCACTACTATGTTTCTCCTTTATCAAATTCGTTCTCATTGATCCTCTTGGTATACACAACATATCTTCTTGAATAAAATAGTCTTCATACTTACTTGATTGATTTGGAATAGGTTCTCTGCACACTCTCCACTGGTTAGAAAAATCAAGATTACTTTCATACAAATTCTTCATATCATCAAAACTAAGAACCCCAATTCTCATTTTAGTCAACAAATATCTTCTTCTACTCAATGCATCAACAACTCTATTAGCAAATCCACTCTTATGCCTAATCACAAATGTGAAACTCTACAAATACTCTACCAATTTCATATGTCTCCGATTCAACTTATTTTGAGTATTCATATACTGTAAAGCCTTATGATCAGTATACAACACAAATTAATTTGGCATCAAATAATGTCTCCATTTATTCATAGCTTGAACAATAGCATATAATTATTGATCATAGACAAAATATTTCCTTTTAGCATCATTCAACTTTTCACTAAAGAAAGAAATAGGTTTACCTTCTTGAGTCAACATAGCTCCAATTTCACTTCCACTTGCATCACATTCATCTTGAAATACCTTATTGAAATTAGGTAAGGTTAACATAGGTAATTCAACAACCTTTAGTTTCAAAGTCCCAAAACTCCTATCAGCTCCATGTGTCCATTTGAACTCTCTTTTGTCTCCTCTCATTTTCTCAGTCATAGCATTACAAATAGAACTAAAATTTCTGATAAAATTTCTATAAAAACTTTCCAATCCACGAAATGATCTTACCTCACTGACATTCTCAGGTGTAGGCAAACTAAGTATAGCTTCAACCTTCTATGGATCCATTTTCAAACCATCAGCTGAAATAAAAAAACCCAAATACACAAGTTCTTCTTTCATGAAAGAACACTTCTTCAGATATATCAGCAACTTTTCTTCTTTCAATCTCTACAATAATTTCCATATATGCATCAAATTCTCTTCTCTAGTCTTACTAAATATCAAAATGTCATCCAAGTATACAATCACACATTTACTCAAGAATTTCTTAAAAAATTCATTCATTAACCTCATTAAAGTACTCGGTGCATTAGTTAAACCAAAAGGCGTAACCCACCACTCATAGAAACTTTCCTTTGTCTTGAAAGAACTCTTCCACTCATCACCTTATCTGATTCTAATATGATGATATCCACTCTTTAGATAAATTTTGGTAAAATATCTTGCTCCACTCAAACAATCCATTATATCATCCATTCTTGGTATAGGAAACCTATACTTCACTATGATCTTATTGATTACTCTTGAATCAATGCACATTTTCCATTCTCTATTCTTCTTAGGTGCCAATACAACTGGTACTACACATGTACTCAAACTTTCTCTGATCAAACCCTTGTTCAACAATTCATGAACTTGTCGATTAAGCTCTTCATTCTCGATCGGTGTTAACCAATGTGGTACCTTATTTTGTAAACTCACTCCAGGAATTAGATCCATACAAAGACTAATATCTCTCATTGGTGTAAAAATATTAGGTACATTATATGAAATGATCTCCTTGTACTCTGTGAGTAACTTCTCAACTTATGTAAGAATTTCATCTTCTATATTCTTACTTGATTTGTTAGGAATCAAAGCATAACAAATATCATTTCTTTTCAAATCCTTAACAAACTGTCTACCTTCAATTAGACAAAATTTCACAGATGTACATATCTCACCAATAGATTCTTCAACCAAAGGTAACAAGAATTGTTTCTTACCATCAACCAAAATAGTATATCTATTCACTCTTCCATCATGTATAACATGTCTATCATATTGCCAAGGCCTACCCAACGAAATATGACAACAATCCATTGACATAATATCACAAAACACTTTATCATAATACTTTCCAATTTTCAGATTCACAACACATTGTTCACTCACCATTAATGTATGTTCATCCTTGATCCATGAGATCATATAGGGCTTCAGGTGCTTCATTCTTTCCAACTGCAACTTTGTGACCATTTCCTCAAATGCTAGATTCTGTAAGATACCACTATCAACATTTACTTTCCAAACTTTGTCTGCAACTCTACATTTGGTTTTGAACAAACTTTTCCTGATAGGATCTTGCTTATCTTTCTCACTCCATAGTATCCTTCAGATCATGTGATTTTATTCCTTCTCAGGATCATTCATTGATTCTTCTTGCATCGAAGCATTTCTTCTACTACCAACTTTCTTTCTTTTATGTGTACACTGAAAAGATCGATGTCCTTCTTCATCACAATTGTAACAAGTTCCTTGGAATCCTCTTCTGCTATAACCACCTCGGGATTAACTTCCTCTTCCTCGGTATGAACTTCCACCTTTCCATTCAATATTTCCTTTGTCTTGAGATGTGTCTGAAATTGACTTTTCTATTTCAGATCTACTATTTTCACCATGAGATCTACCTCTTCCTCTAGGGAATCTACCACCTCTGCCTCTTTGTCTTTGTTCATATCTTTTGTTCAATTTCTCCTCATCTTTTAGGGAAAAATAATATGCCTCTTCAATACTCTCCATATTTACCAATCTGATCTCATCTAGTGTAGAACTTCTCAATCCATTTATATATCTTTCTACTCTTTCCACTTTATCTTCAACATGTCCAGATCTGATGTCCAATATATAGAATTCTTCAGCATAATATTTTACCGATCTATCTTTCTACTTCAAACTTTTCTTTTGCAAAACTAGCTTAATCTAATAATCACAAGGTAGAAACTTTCCTTTCAATTTGTTTACCATCTTATCCCATACCTTTCTTCTTTCAATTTAATTGAAGACGATCCCACCACAAGGATGCATGCCCTTTCAACTTTGTACTTGTAATTTTGACTTTCTTGTCCTCTTATACATTTTCATACTCAAAGGACTTTTCCATATTAGGTATCCAGTCTATCAACTAATCAAGATCCAATTTTTCACTATACTTAGGAGGATTAAACTGGGGTGTGTACTTCAAACTTGTCAATGCTTGCAAGAATCTCTCTTGTTCCTGATCCTTCACAAGTGTAGGTGTAGCTTCGCCTTGAACTTATTCAATTTCATTATCACTAAAATCTTCAAGATGTCTTCATCTATGATGGACTGTCTCAACAACTTCCAATCTTGTAACCATCTATCTAAGAATATCATCTAGACCTGGATCTTCATTTCCTCTCCCATGAACCATCTTAAATTTGTCTTCAATTATAAGTAAGATCACAATCTTCTACCCCACAATAATATCAACCACCTAGGGTTAGGGCTTACAAGAAGGAACTTAGATCTCACCAGTAATCTGATACCACCTGAAGTAAGGAGGGTTAGTAAGAGGGGCCTAGGGCACTCCCAAGTACCAAACTAGCTTGCAGATACAATGCAGAAGAAACAAAAACACATAGAGTAAGAGAAGAAACAAAATAAATCTTTTATTTAACTGATCAAACTCATTACATGTCAGGCTGTAAGGCCTTCCCAGTTTTGGCCTTATACATTCAATGAATTACAGAATGATCTTCATACATGTGAGGTCATAGACCTACCTTTCAAATGCTTCAAAAGTTATTCTTCTATCCAAAATATACTATCC
Source organism: Thuja plicata (assembly GCA_018584345.1). NCBI lineage: Eukaryota > Viridiplantae > Streptophyta > Pinopsida > Cupressales > Cupressaceae > Thuja > Thuja plicata. Next base: position 1,485,139 of record MU226956.1, on the reverse strand, counting down.
TCCCCAAACTGCCCCCTAAACTAAGAACAAAGAAAAAAATATATACAATATTCCACTAGAGAGGTCAGCGCTCAAATCCCTAAGAGAGACCCAGATTTAGGTCCACACAGATCCCAATGAGAGACCCCACTTTAATTATGCCACAAAAATTAAATGTAGAATTGGACTAGATCAAGATAAACAACTCAAAAAGAACATAACCAAGCAATAAAAATCACCTAGTAAAAGCATACCTAAGCAACATAAACCAACTTGGTAAAAGCATACCTGAGCAACATAAATGATGTAGAGGGTTTAGGGTTCTAGTGATTTCTTTTTCCAAAGTCTTCCTAATCTCTTCTAACCATCCAATGGTTACCTCTCCTTGTGTTCTTCTCCAATGTGGATCTCCAAGACCCTCTTTATCAACTTCTCCTCCAAGATATATTTGATTTTTTGAAGACTCCAATGCTCTTAGGTTCAACTAGTCCAACTAGTTCTTCAATTTCCTAGGATTCTTGGCTAGATTTTCCTCTAGAATCCCAAACCCTTGCTTAGGATATTCCCATACATCCCCTTAGACTCTTGTCTATGTTCTTGACCCATTAGAGGTTCTTTAGAACCCTTTCCCACACTTCTGGATACTTTCCCAATCTATTTGTTGTTAAATTCACTAGGAGGCCTAATTGGCTTGTTTCCTAGTAGGTCAAATTTCACTATTTTTGGGCTAAAGCTCTCAAAACTTTCAAAAAAATCCATATAAGACCTTGAAAATATTCAAGGTATCCACCAACCCTATCAGAATTCAAAATCCTAGCTTCTGAATGCACCCACAGCCCTAGTTATCACCAGGCCATAGTTTTTAGCCTATTAATTAGGCCCTAGTTTCACCATCTCCCACCTTTTGATCCTTTTATTAGAATCTTTAGGGATTCTGCACATTCCTCTAAGTCTTTTCCTCAAGATCATGGGTGCTTGAACCAAATCCAACTTCACCCTGTCCAGGCTCACCTATTCCCAACAGTCAGCCATAAGGGTTCACTCTTGGTCTATAAAATTCATTGTAACAACAAAAATGAAAACAAAAACCTTATATACAGACTCTAACCCTTCATCCCTTATGGTTTCAGTCATTTCCACTGGTGGATGCTTAGGTTAGAGCCATTTTTGGGACCGTGACTCTGTAAATGGGACTCACTGACCAATGACTTCAATTCTACTATAACTCTCTACTCCTATAACTTCTTAGAAAAATAAAATATGCAAAATAAATCTATCTTGAAACAATACACCCCCAGGGGATTTGATCTCCTTTCCCAATCCATACACAACTATACAGAATGTAGAAAGCACTGTGAATTACAAGGATACAGTCAAAGACATCCGTACAGAGGTTCACAAAATAATTTCTGCAATCCAAAACTTCACTAACCTTCTTAGAATCATCAATCCATGCTCATATATCGAGCATGGGTGGTTACAACCACTCTAACTTTATTTTGCAACTTGTTGCCAAAAGTTGCAAAAGTTGCTCAAGCAACTTTTTGCATTTTGTGCTATTTGACTCTTTTTTTCAACTCGATGGATGTGGTTGACTTCTATGACCCTAGTTAGGACATTTAGGGTTCTAAGACACACCCTAAACCCAAACTACAAAAAAATAACACCTTTTGTCTTTCTAGGTCAAAATGACCATTAAGCACCTAGTGAGAACTTTTTGCTCTTACAAACATGGAGGTGGTCACTTTTGGATCCAACCTATTGGATCTTATGCCAAACCACACACAACACTTCACATAACCCTAAACCACACCAAATACACTAAAATGGGAGGTGCTCTGCACCATACTCCGCTCAGACAAAGAACTCAAGTCCCTTGAGTTAGGAGGTCTTCAATGATGACCCTATGCTTTAGAATGTTTGCTTTAGTCATCCAAGTGGCCTCAGCTTCAGGTAATCCCTACCACTTGATGAGGTAATCCTTGTAGGTACCCTTCCTTGTCTTCTTTATCACCTTAGAATCCAGTATACTGTCCAATTATGATGGGATTGGGGTAGGTAAGTCTTTTACCCAGTCATCATCTCCTAAATCTGTAAGAGTGGTTTGAACTGTGTCTAGAGATGGTCCATTATAGGGATACATGTCACATACATTAAAGATTGATGAAATTCCCAAATTAGGAGGAAATTCCACTTCATATGCATTCTTTCCATACTTGTGCAATATCTTCAAGGGTCCTATCTTATTCATGAGTAACTTGGTAGGCTATCCCTTGGGTAGTATTTCCTTTCTGAGGTAAGAAAGTACTAAGTCCCCCACCTTGAACTAAAAATCCCTTCTTGTCTGATCTTCCTTGGACTTATACATCTCCACTTGCTTTTGTAGAGTCTTGTTGACTTGATCATGAAGCTCCTTCATCTATTCTACAAATGACTCCCCTTGGGCACTACTTTTGTCCTTCAAACTAAGATCCCTCAACTCTAAGATACCTCTAGGATTGACCCCATATAATATCTCAAAGGAGATTTTACCAGTACTCCTATTAATGGAGTCATTATAGGCAAATTCTACTTGCCCTATGATGTGATCCCATGACTGTCCATGTTGCTTAGTCAAGAATCTTAGCAAGTTCCCTGGTGACCTATTTATGTCCTCCATTTTCCCATCTGACTATGGATGGTAGGCTAAAGAGAAAGGCAATTTTGTACATAGCATCTTCTAAAGGGTCCTCCAAAAGTGACCCACAAACTTACTATCTCTGTCACTTACTATATTCAGTGGCAATCTATGGATCCTTTCAATGTCTCTGAAGAACAGACCTGCAATTTGGGAAGCATCATTGGTTTGATTACATGGAATGAAGTGAACCATTTTTCTAAAATGGTCCACCAACAAAAACACACTGTCATGACCCCTTGTTGTCTTTGGTAACCCCAAAACAAAGTCCATACTTAGGCCCTCCCAAGGCCTTTGGGGGTATGGATAGGGGTTGATACAATCCACTGTTACTACTTTATCCTTTAGCCCTCTGACAGATCTAACATTGCTCCATAAGTTTCCTAACATCTAACTATAACTTAGGACAATAGTAATTCCTATTCACTTTCTCCAGTGTTTTATCCACTCCAAAGTGGCCTCCCAAGCTTCCTTGGTGTTTCTCCTTCACAATGTTCTCCCTCATTGAACACTAAGGTATACACATGAGGTTTCCTTTAAACAATAGTCCCTACTAAAACATAAATTAAGTGAATTCCACCTTGAACCCCCGTTGGAACTTTACACATGCCTCATAGGCATGTTTGAAATCATTATCCTCTTTTTAGAGGTCTTTCAAATCATTCATCCCCACAATCTGCAATTGTATTTCCTTTATAGTTAATACTCTTTAGCTAAGAGCATCTACAACCTTGTTGCTAATCCCTTTGTTGTGTTTGATGACAAATGTGTATGATTTCATATATTCTACCCACTTTAGGTTCCTTTGATTCAATTTTTTTTGCCCATTCAAGAAACCTAGGGCATGGTTATTAGTGTAGAGAACAAATTCCCTTGGAAGGAGATAGTGTCTCCATTTTTTAAGGGCTTGTACCATAGCATTAAACTCCAAATCATAGGTGGAGTACTTTTGTTTGGCCTCATTTAACTTCTCTAAGAAGAATGCCACAGGGTGTTCCTCCTGGCTTAACATTGCCCCAATAGCCAGCATGCTAGCATCACACTCCACCAAAAATAGCTGACTGAAATTGGGGAACCTAAGTGTAGGTAATTCTTCTATCCTCTTTTTCAATATTTCAAATCCTTGGTCTACTGTTATAGTCCACTTAAACTGACATTTGATTCCCCCTTTGATAGTGTTGAGGATAGGGGTACATACATGACTGAAATTTCTTAAAATTTTCCTATAGTAGGAGGCCAATCCATGAAAACTGCTAACATCCCCTATGGACCTAGGTGTAGGCCAATCCAAAATTTACTTAACCTTATCAGGGTCCATCTTCATACATCGATTAGCAACCACAAAACCAAGATAAACTAATTTACTTTTTAGAAACTCACACTATTCTTGATTGATCATCAACTTGTCTTGATGTAGCCTCCTCAAAACCATCTCCAAATCATTCATATGCTCCTCCTTGGACCTGATAAATATAAAAATTTCATCAAGATATACTATTACAAACTTACCAATAAAATATGCTAGCACTTCATTCATGAGCCTCATGAATGTGCTAGGTGCATTAGTTAGGACAAAGGGCATTACTAGCCACTCATAAACCCTTCATTGGGTTTGAAGGCTGTCTTCCATTCATCACCAGGCCTAACTCTGATTTGGTGATACCCTAACTTCAAATCCACTTTGGAAAAATAACAAGAACCACCCAATTTATCCATCAAATCCTCAATCTGGGGCATTGGGAATCTATATCTGATTGTGATCTTGTTTATAGCCCTGGAGTCCATACACATCCTCCATTTTCCATCCTTCTTAGGTGTAAGGACAGTTGGCACAACACAAGGACTCAAACTCTTCCTTATCAGTCCTTTCTCCAACAAATCTTGAATTTATTTTCCTATCTCTGCATTTTGACTTGGTGTCATCTTATATACTACCTTATTTGGAAGAAAATTTGCTCTAGGTATGAGGTCTATATGATGACTCACATCCCTCACGGGTGGTAATGCACTTGGAAAACCATTATCCACTATGTCATGATATCTTTCCAACAATTCTTGTACCTCTGGTGGCATGTTATCTTTCTCCTTGGTCTCTTTGTTTAGATTCACTATCACTGCACAATAGACTCCTCTCTCCTTCATATCTTTTAGAAACTCCTTTCCACTCAAGGGCATCACAGTGGTTCCCACATTCTTCTGTTCATTAGGTTCCTGTAATGGATCCATTTGAAACTTCTTCCCTAGCTTGGTGATTACATAGTCGTTCTTTTCTCCATCATGAATAGCCTTCACATCATATTTCCATGGACATCCTAAAATAAGATGACATGCATCCATGGGAAATATGTCACATAGGACCTTGTCCTTATACTCACCTATTTCAAAATCCATCATGGTTTGTTCATCTACCACTAATTTTCATCCCTTGTTTAACCATGAAACTTTATAGGGAGTGGTATGAGGTATCCTTCTAAGTTTTAGTTTGTCCACCATCTTTGTTAGTACTATATTCTCATTGGATCTAGAGTCCACTATCACTTTAAAAATCTTCCCATGAGACCTACAAGTAGTCTTAAACAAATTCTTTCTTTGAGGTGGCTCTATGGTATTAGGTACTTTCAACAAAGTCCTTCTCAACATTAGATTCTCTCCATCCATTACTAGCCCTTCCTTGGAAATGAGAGAAGTGACACTTTGTGTATCATCCTCTTGTACCAACTGATTTCCTTTATCTCCCATAGAAGATGAGGAATTTTTTTCAGGACATCTTCCCATTATATGACCCACTTGATTGTGGTTATAACATCTGCTAGTGAGGACTGAATTGGACCTTCCTTGTGACTGTATTCTACCTCTTGGTGGTCCTCTTCCTCTGTATCCTCCTTTTTGAAATGACACTCTAAACTAATTACCCCCACTGTTATCCATAGACTGATGCTCCTATAATCTATTTACACTCTATCCTCTACCAAAGTTACTCCTACCTCTGAATCCTTTGTTCTAGTTACCACCCCTTCCTCTTTGATGGAAGTCATTCCTCCTTCTAGCCTTATCCTCTACTCTCAAGGCTAACTAAAAACACTTGTGCATACTGTCAGGACCCATCATACTAATTTCATCTTGTATCCCTTGTCTCAACCCATTGAGATACCTTGCTACCTTCTCCATTTCTTCTTATTGTCTTCTAGCCCTTACGCTCAGTTTGTGAAACTCCTCAGTATAGACACTTACTGTCAACTCCTTTTGTCTCAAGTTCTACAACTTCTGGTACATTTGAATTTCATAATCAGTAGGAAATAATTGTGCCCTCAATTTGATATTCATCCTCTCCCAAGAAACTATCTTCTTCTTTCCATTTTTTATCCTATCATCCTACATCATGTTCCACCACACCAATACAGATCCTTTGAGTCTAGCCTTGGCATAGCTGACCCTTTTCTCCTCTACCACTTCTTTATAGTCAAACTGATTGTCTATGGCCTCTAGCCAATCCAACAACTCTTCACCATTCAAGCTACCACAATAGTAGGGTATGTGTTCCATCCTATCTTTTTTGATGGAATTTCAGGCATCCAGGAATACCTTTTGTTCTTTATCCATCTCCACTTCTTCTCCTTTAGATTCTCTTGACTGATTCACAACCTCTTCATCATCACTCTCATCTCCCCATTTAGTTACTTTCTTGTTACTCCTTGTTTCTGACACACTATTCTTCTCCAAGAGGCCCTAAACCAATTCCATAATGGCATCTCTACTCATTTCCTTAGGAGGCATGTTGTCAACCTCTTGAATTTCCTCCCCTTTAGACATACACAAACTTCAAGAATTTATGGCTTTGATACCACTCTGATGTAGAGGGTTTAGGGTTCTAGTGATTTCTTTTCCCAAAGTATTCATAATCTCTTCTAACCATCCAATGGTTACCTCTCCTTGTATTCTTATCCAATGTGGATCTCCAAGACCCTCTCTACCAACTTCTGCTCCAAGATATAGTTGATTTGTTGAAGACTCCAATGCTCCTAGGTTCAACTAGTCCAACTAGTTCTTCAATTTCCTAGGATTCTTCACTAGATTTTCCCCTATAATCCAAAACCATTTCTTAGGATATTACCATACATCCCCTTAGAATCTTTTCTATGTTCTTGACCCATTAAAGGTTCTTTAGAAAACTTTCCCACACTTCTGGATACTTTCCCAATCCATTTGTTGTCAAATTCACTAGGAGGCCTAATTGGCTTGTTTCCTAGTAGGTCAAATTTTACTATTTTTGGGCTAAAGCTCTCAAAACTTCCTAAAAACTCCATAGAAGACCTTGAAAATATTCAAGGTATCCACCAACCCTATCAAAATACAAAATCCTATCTTTTGACTGCACCCACAGCCCTAGTTATCACCAAGCCCTAGTTTTTAGCCTATTAATTAGGCCTCTGGACCAGTCTTGACAAATTGCCACCAAATTGGTCTTAAAACTTTGTTTCACCATCTCCCACCTTTTGATCCTTCAAGGATATTCTTTAGGGATTCTACACATGCCTCTAAGTCTTTTCCCCAAGATCATGGGTGCTCGAACCAAATCCAACTTCACCTTGTCCAGGCTCACCTGTTCCTAACAGTCAGCCATAGGGATTCATTCTTGGTCTATAAACTTCATTGCAAAAAAAAAATTAAAAAAAACCTTATATACAGACTCTAAACCTTCATCCCCTATGGTTTCAACCATTTCCACCGGTGGATTCTTAGGTTAGAGCCATTTTTGGCACTGTGACTCTGTAAATGGGACTTACAGACCAGTGACTTCAAATCTACTGTAACTCTCTACTCCTATAACTTCAAAGAAAAATAAAATATGAAAAAGAAAGCTATCTTGAAACACTACACCCCCATGGGGTCCGATCTCCTTTCCCAATCTGTACACAGTCATACAGAATGTAGAAAGCACTATGAATTACAAGGATACAATCAAAGACATCTGTACAGAGGTTCAAAAAATAATTTCTGCAATCCAAAATGTCATTAGCCTTCTTAGAATCATTATTCCATGCTCATATACCAACTCTTTTTGTGCTATTTGACTCTTTTTGTCAACTCGATGGATGTGGTTGATTTCTATGACCCTAGTTAGGACATTTAGGGTCCTAAGACACACCCTAAACCCAAAATACACAAAAATATCACCTTTTGTCTTTCTAGGTCAAAATGACCATAAAGCACCTAGTGAGCACCTTTGGCTCTTACAAACATGGAGGTGGTCACCTTTGGATCCAACCTATTGGATCTTATGCCAAACCACACACAAAAATTCACACAACCCTAAAACACACCAAACACACAAAAATGGGAGGTTCTCTGCACCAAGAAACCAACTTGGTAAAATCATACTCGAGCAATAGAAACCAACTCGGTAAGACCATACCCGAGCAAGAGAAACCAACATAGACCGAGACCTGTCGGTAAAGAAAGATATAAAGTGTACTGAGCAACAAGGTAACTGAGCACTTCATCGAGCAGTCTCCAAACAAGCCAAAGAATAAAAGAAAACATATTTTTGGTTGAGTAGGATTGCCAAGGATCCAAGGTGCTCCTGCATTAGAATGACACCCACAAATGTTCACTACCATAGTAATAAAGTATTCCTATTAGGGATACAAAGTTGGATCACTTCTGATGATCTACCCTATGAGGGGTCTATCATGTTAAGAGATTAAAGACTTATACAATCTACCTTGTGAAAGGATTTAAACTTACAACTAAGTAAGAACTCTATTAAGAGATTTACAAAGGCCTATTAGGACCACTCTATTAAGAGATTTACCCTGATTCACTTGCTAGAATGTTTCAATACCTGATCCTTCAGTCTGCACTCCAAATGTTGATAACAGATCTCTTATTTCTAACTATTAACTAATCTCTCAATCTAATATATCTCTTTACTATCCTTCACTTCTCTTCTCAGTCACTCTGTCTGGTCTATGCTTCCGATATGCAAAGCACGCATACACACTCAATCTCTGCTCTTCACACCTGCATCCACATACATGCATATGTTTAGGGTTTGCAACATCCCATATATAGATCATTGATGAAACATCCAGATCAAGATTAATGATATAGATTCATCACTTTGTGCCACTTAAGCATCCCTAATTTTGATTGGTTGCATTGCTTCATAGGGATTCATGATCTCTACAATAATGTTCAAATAATGCATTTAATATCTTCAACAATCTTTAAATGATTCATAGAAGTAAGATAAAATAGTTTACCTAGGTTTTTGTGTCATTCCAAACACATATAACAAAAATTCCTTACTTGGCATATGTAAACTCTGACACTCAGTCAAAACTATCACTTGGCACTGACAGTCTATGCAACTTGGGAATCATTTTGCTTGGCAATTAGTGATTAGTCGATGATCACTGAATTTCTCGGCAGTGACTATTGCTCGGTCAATACAAATTATTACACAAAACATTTACATTTCTCAGCCTTAGTGGGATGGCCCAGTCATAGTGATGACCGACCAACCTGCCTTGATTATGACTAAGTGTGTGACACTAATAGACAAAAGAACTTGGAGATCAACAACCTCATGTATTTTCCAAGATCATATATAAGTTGTTTGAGGTTAATTTTGAAGTGCTCTAGGAGAGATAGATGATTCATGTACCACAACAATTATAAAATGATCATTTCATTGTTTTCTAAGATAATACAATGAAAATTACATGCAATTTACAAATATATTTTAAATACAAAAGAAAATGAATTACCTTGATGAAGGTATTCCAATCATGCATTTTCATCCCTGGCCAGAATTCACTTTTCTTTGATATGAGATTGTTTATGTTCGCAGAAAATCATGTGGGAAATCAAATTTTTTGTATGACTTCTTTTATAACATTGCTTTGTTGGTCTGTTAATAACCAAGGAAGGGCACATATTAATCTGGTCTCCATTTATATTTGATTGAATAAAAATTTTCATTGCATGATTGGATTCATGAATGTCACTACAAATTTTGATAATTTTTTCTTTGTCACGCCTTCCATCCAATATTTTCTATAATATCTCTATTTTATTCTTTCCAATATGCATAGTATCAAATAGATGCATAATTTTTAGCTCCTTGTAGTTGGGAAACCTACTAAATTTTCTGGGATAACTTTTTAGTCCCTTTGGAAGGTGGTCAGTAATGCCTTGATGACCTTCACGATCATCAATTACATAATTTCTAAGCACAACACAATGTAAACATATAAATTCCAAACATAAACCATTAGGTGGAATGACATTACCTTGACAATTAATTCTATTATATTCCAACTTCCATAGGTGAGGTGTCATTCTTCATAGATTTTATGTAGTCTCTTCTTCCCATTGAAAATATATTTTTTGGTACTTGATTTTTGTGGAGGAAGTGCCTATACTCATCAAACACCTGCTTTCCTAAACTTTTTGAATGACGAGATTTCATCTTTGGACCACAAACTAGACTTGCAAATTTTCCCTTTGTTTGAAGACCTACAAGATAATGATATAATTGGATTAAATATGTTAATTTTTATAATTAGAATTATCATGCACAACTGGAATTCATGATAACATACCACAAAAATGTGTTAGCCCTGGGGCAGCATGGATTGTCCTTACAAGCAATGCATGGAATTGAAATTGTCTTTCTCCTATTGGTCTAGAGATGTCATACATAGTGAAACCATTCCATAAATCCAAAAACTCATCGATAGTAGGCTCAATATTTACATTCATATATTTAACTTGGTACTTACCTAGTTGAATTAAAAATAACATTACATAATTATTGTGACCATTTTACTGCAAGATTTATAATTACATGTAGATCACTATTAAATGATAAAATACCTGAAACAATCATTGCCAACATAATTTTCTCCCTCTTTATTGACATACATGGAGGAATGTTATTGTTGATAATAAAAACAGGCCACACCGAGTAAACAGATCTCATCTCTCCAAATGGTTTGACACAGTTTGGTGCCAATGAAAGCTCGAGATTACAAGGTTCTTCTTTAAAGTGTGGGCACTTTTCTTCTATATCCATAAATGTTGAACCATCTGCAAGCATTCAAATAATGTCATCTCAAATTCTATTGCATGCATGGTAATCCATAAATTGTGCAAAACTACTGCACTTGAATAATCGTTGAATACATGGAATAATGGAATGTAATGAAGAACCTTGCAAGACACATTTTTTCTTATTTGATCTGTTCGATATCAACTCGTGTGACATTTAGGGCATTATGTTGCAAATTCATGTTATTTATGATATATAATATGATAATTAGGACAAACATCTATTTCTTGGTACTCCATTCTAATATATTTCATAGTGGCATATATTTCTTGGTATGAGCAAGGTAGAATATTTGATGCTGGTAACAAAAACTCACCTATCAATCTACAACAAAAAATATAAATTGTTAATATAAACAATATTAATGGTACATGATTTATCTTTATTAACTATAATATTCATAACCTTCAAGTTCACCAACAACAATATAGCAGAGAGAAGAGTATTTTGGGAGCCTTTGTAAAGGGTCATGTTTGTCTTCTCAAGTAGAGGTATATCATGGATGACATCAAGGCCATCTTGATCATCAACATCATCAGCTGCACTGGTACCAAATGTGTCATGGATCAATATATTTGTACCATCATCTTTAAAAAAAAATTCTGGCACATGATCTTCATCTTTCATGGGATCATTATCTCCAGCTTTGATATTTGTACCTCCATGTTCCTCCACTTTGAAAACCATATTCTCTAGGTTGTGGTGGTCCATATCATGTACCCTGGGGAGCTCAAACTATATAAAAATGATGAACATAAATAAACCATGATCATGATCTCATCATCAAGTGATTTTTTATGTATATAAATTATTAAAATTATATAATGAAAAAATCACCAATGGATGATAATCATGCCCCCCTTCAATGTGGTCATTCTCCCTATGATGTCTCTTAGTTTTTTTGATTAGCAGTCTTCTAGAATTTAAGCCCTTACAAATTTTGCAGGGACTATAACATTTTCCATCACATTTTCTTTTGAAGTTAAAAAAAAATCTAGTGATTGTCTCCCTATCTTGTTCTTCACTTATATTATCTAACATGATCCTTCTTCACAGGAACAAAAATTAGGCTATGGAAACTTTAGTCTGTAACCTTAAAAAATTAAGAAAAATGATGTCCAAAGTATACAAATATTCTTAGACCTAGTTATATATAGAAAATGAAAAGTTAGTTATGAAATGATAGTTTAGTATAGTATACCAAATTGAAATACTTGAACATAGAGACTTTCAACATCCACAATTCATCAATTATAAGATCCCAAGGGAGTGCAATGGAGGTTTAAAGAAAAATATAGTCTAAAAGACTTATAAGTTCTTTAAATAATGTAAACATGGCCATTTGATCCATTCAATGTAATAAAATGCAATAAAGATGCAAAAAGATGTAATATTGGCAAAATAGGCCTAAGAGGGCTAATAATGGGGTTGATAGGTAGAGTACAAGTTTTAATGGTTAGATTGGTTTTTTATGAGTTAAATGAGAGTAGTGTGTGAGTGTTTTGGGTTCAGTAAGATGTCCTCTAGATGATAGGTTGTAAGGGGAACCAAATTACAAGTCAAGAAGCTTGGGTGGTATGATGAATGTGTATTGGGATATTGGGAATTGAAGACAGACACAGGTAAAACCAAAATCTAGAATCATAATTTTTGAGGGTGATTAGAACTCAACCATAAACTCAATCTCCACTCATAGACTCTATCATAGACTCCAAACTTTGATTTCAAACTCTGTCCCCCTTGTGACTCTCTATACTGCTACCAATACCTTCTCAACATACATAACAATTGAGCCTTGCCTTAGATCATAACTTGACCCTTGCACTGAGAAAACAATTCATAATCACCAAGTTACATGACAGTGAATTATTATGATAACACCTTACAATAATATATTCTTAAAGTAAATAGTATGTTGTGTAAAATAGTTGTGTATATAGGCAAAGAAGATCAAATTTGAGCTCAATTTTAATAATCATGTGGATGAAACCTTTTATCTCAAAGGGCATATAGAACATAGACATTAATGTTTGGATTAAAATCCTTGTGATAATACCTTACAACAATATATTGTTAAAGTCAAAAATATGTTGTGTAAAATGTTTGTGTATAGAGGTGAAGGATCTTGATGCAGACGGACCCTGCAACACCAAACAACCTCTTACAATCCTGTGGATCCATTCATCCATTCATTATAAGAAAAACTTAGTAGAGGCATAGAATCATTTCTAAAGTATGGAATCATTGAATGTATAAAATATATGATAGGTTCCTCAATCCTATCAAAATTTACTTCAAACACCCAGAAATACATTCGATCAAGAACCCTTAAAGATTCAAGGATTCAACATTTAAGGATTCAAAACAACTTCTCAGCACAGTCCAATCAATCACTTGATTTGACACCCAATCTTAAACACTATGTTTGGTTCCATTCTACAAATAAAATTCAAGAATTATCCTTAACTCAACCAAAACATTTATCATACCTTGTTATTAAGGTTCCCATGCCTTATCCTTCCATATTTGGATCTGCCCTTAACTAGGCCTACATACAACTTCAACACATATTGACAAACACTATTCAAGTACTTACCAAGTAACATTTAGTCCTTCCACTATATCCTTAACCCTTCACACACCTACAACAACATATACACCTTGACTTCCCTATTCTACCATAGTCCTTCATTATCAATATGTTAAATCAGCACACATAAACTCATAACAAGAATTCCAATGTAATCCCTTCATACATCAGGCAAAAACAATAGACCTTTCAAATTTGGGTCACAAACCCCTGCTACAAACACAAATCTATCAAAATTGGTGTGACAATCCAAACACAAATTTAGTACTCTCCTTATGCAGATCACTTTCACATTTTATACAAGTTTCATCAAGACTGTCTTAGACATTTATGATTTCCCATTACCATCTCAAACTATTAAACTTCATTCCATTTCAGTATTACAAATATTTGTTAAGAAACTTAAAGACTGTCATTGTTTTCTTGTGTTGACAGTGGACTATTTCAACACAAATGTTCCATAACCACATTAGATATTATGTATCAATCACTTCACAAATTTCCTTTGAGGATCTAAAACCTTATCTATTTCTTTACACACAATTTTAGTTCTCACAAACATCAAATAAATACAAACAGTTTTGAAGCACTTTCAAAAACTCATAAATTTGACTGTCAAGCCCACTAGGGCATCAACTTTCACTCATTTTACACAACCATTCACTTTCAAACCAATTTAATATTAAATTATATTGAATCTACTACCAAATATCAAGGAATAAGACTTTTCCATTGGTCTAAATAAGAGAAAATAGTGAACCCTTGCTGCTACCCTATACATGATGGTTTAAAGATAGTTTTAATAAAATATATTGGATCTCTTTCCATGATCCATGGAAAAAGATATCACTTTTTTCTAGACAAATTTACTTCATCCTAAATGACTTCCAAATGAGTTCTGATTGATATTCAATCCATTTTTCGTATTAAGTAATGCTCTGAAATATAAAATAATGAAATTGGGAACAAAGGACAATTTGATTCTACACCATAATGAATATTTATTCATTGAATATATTAAAAAAACCTTACAAAGGATATTAAAACTACTTTCATGCTTCTTCTACAACCAATCCATTGGTGATCTTCCTCCATCTAACTAAATTTCTTGGACTGTCACCCTGTCTGTAGACTAGGTGTGAGAGTCAGAGGCAACAACTTTGTATTTTGTCCTCCAACTGCTCACCACCCTTGAAACTTGACCAACATCACCTTTTAAACTTTTTTTATATAGTTACAAAATCTTAAACATCCTTTGAACCAATCAACCAACTTATTTTGCAACCTTTGGTGCAACTTTGCAATATCTTGCATTTTGCAATGTTGCATTTTTGCAACTTTTACATATTTTTACATCTTGTGAAAAAACTCTTCAAGAGCCTTCTTAATACTCCTAAATGTACTTCCATGACCTTTTAAAAATATTTTTTTCCCTTCATGGGTTATTTTACATCATTTTGACCTATCAGAACCTTACTGCACAATCTTGGCAATTTCTTGTAAACAAGTTACATTTTGCTTTTAATTATATGAAAAAGGACTCATTATACTTTAAGGACATTAAAATGACCTAATAGATTATGATTGAATAAAAAACAACCTCCTATATCGTGTCCTTGTACCTAGGTTCTCCTACACCAGAACTTAAATTTGAGATCACATATAATGAATTAAAAATAGAGGTTGGGGTTCAATTTTTTTTTCAATACCCTCAACACAAAATTAATTTGAGCATATTTCTCATATAAAGGTTGTCAATGGTATCCCTAAAAACAACCAATATGACATTGTACACACATTTTATGAGCATTTCAAGAGCCTTTTT
Source organism: Thuja plicata (assembly GCA_018584345.1). Classification (NCBI taxonomy): domain Eukaryota; kingdom Viridiplantae; phylum Streptophyta; class Pinopsida; order Cupressales; family Cupressaceae; genus Thuja; species Thuja plicata. Next base: position 1,469,952 of record MU226956.1, on the reverse strand, counting down.
ACTGATGACACTAAAGATGACATTGAGGATAATGTTATTTGCATCCCTAAGAAAATAGACCATGAACATAATACATATCTTGATCTTCTTTGAATAGAGAGATTCAATGAAACCCTCCATCATTTGGCTTTGAAAAAGAGCTTAGGAATTAATAGTTTGTCATTAGAATTTTACAGAGCCCTTTAGCTCCACATTAATGATAATTTCAATAGAAAAAATCATAAAACATATTTTTTACATTGTAAATATGTAGTTAACAAGACTACAAGAGAGATATATTAACACATTGTATATGCATGTGAGGCACCATATAAAGAAGGGGGAGAAGTTACTATAATATCAAATTTTTTTGATAAGCTTATTAATACAAACATTACAGTAAGTTTTGTACATGATGAATGATTTTTAGTGAGTTTTGTACTCTAATTTTTTAAAAAATAAATGATTAAGAATATCCGCTAAATATTTTTTTATCAAAGAATTAAATCTCTATATACATATGAAGTTGAAAAAATATACACGATATGCTTATAAAAATGTACATGTACTTGTGAATATCTTTTGATGGGCTTGACTTCCTTTTGCAATAATAGAAAGCCCTGAGGAAGTCAACATGAGAAAATTTGGGAACATTGGAAATCTTATCCTAAGGCCAAAGTTTACTCTCATGGCACATTATTTTTCTTGGAAAAATTTCCTACTACATTTCCCTCTTCAACCAAAAAATCTCCTAAAATAATAAGATTTATCAATCCATTTTTACACTAATGAAAGGATTTAATGTTGAGCTATGATTCATAAATTTTGGGCATTGAAAAATTGGAGCTTTGTGTAGCAGTTTACTAAAAAATATAGCATAACTTTTTTGTAACAATTGGAAGAAATTTAGAAACTGTGCACACCACCAAATTATATAAGATATCAATGAACTCATTATTACTTTTGAAAAATGAACACATTGAGAAATGATAAGAGTGTTGTCATTTACAACAAAGAACATGTTATTAGTGCAATCAGAGAAGAAGAATCAACAAATTTTACCCTTGTGTTTGAAATTGGCATCATTTTTTTTAGCGTCGAGATTGAGTTGTCATTGAATTTATAATGCTTGTAAGAAAAAGGGAATATAGTAAACAATAGTGGAGGTTGTTGTATGAAAATCTAAGGAGGTTGTTTGGTTTATTCCAATGTTTATTCCTATTAGTTCTATGCATAATTTTATATCCTATAATTTCTAGGTTTATAACCCAAACAATTTCCATTTTCAAACTGTTTAAATGAGAGCTTTGGAACAAGGTATGGATATCCATCATAACATAATGGAAGGGAATTTTAGCTAAAAAATATATGGTAGACATGCTTGCAGAATGTGGAAGCATAGATGATGCATACGTACTATTTGACAATATGCTTGAAATAAATGTGGTATCTCTGAATTCTATTATTGTAGGATATGAAAAAAAATCATTTGTTGAAAATGATTTTGAAAATTTTAATCAAATACAACTCATAGGCGTAAATCCAGACTCCATAATCTTTTCCAAAATCCTCCCCGCCTATGCCAAAATGGGAACTTGGAACATGGTATGAACATACATCAAAGCATAAAGGGTAGACATGTTTGCAAAATTTGGAAGCATAAACAAAGTACATGAATTGTTTGACAAAATGCCTCCAAAATTATATATAAAATTCCATGATTGTAGGATATGCAATATTTGGAAGCATAGGCAAGGTAACTAAACTGTTTGATAGAGTGCCTCAAAATGCACTGTTCTAGTGGAACACCTTGATTGATAGATATGGCCATTATTATAGGAAATATTATGCTACCACAAGAGGTTTCAAATGATTATATAAGGAGATTGTATATATTATTCTAATTGGCATATGAAAATGAAATTAATTCAGTGTTTCCTAGTGTAAATAATGGTCTGCCATTTAAAGGTTATATTATACTAATCCAGACACTACAATATAAGACCTTTCTAGAAATGTTGTATATCAAGAAATATTCAATATTTCCCAAAGGAATGGGAAGGGTTTTGTTGAGCATTGTTTTGACACAAGACAACTTTCTAGGATCTCGAGATTCGATTTCCTCTCTTGAAAGAACAACGGGGTTATTCCCAAGGTTCTCCGGGGTTGGGTCACAACCTTCTTGGTTACTTAGTTGAAGATATATGTGAATGTTCACAAGGAGGCCTTTGCTGGTTTTTTCAAGACATCAAACTGAAAAATAATTTAGTTCTCTTTTGGTATTTTCCATTTTAATAAATATGGGTGTTGTAAGTAAAATTCAATTTTGTATTTTCAAGAAGTGGATTTTAAGAATTTAAAGAGAGAATAGAGTAATGAGAAGTAAAACAAACTACTGAAAATAAAATCCTACAGACATAAACTGCTGCAAACTATTTCTTGCGAATTGAATGATGGGGAGATTTGGAACAAATCCACAAAGCATAAATCAGACTAAGTCACAATTCAATACTCCATGAATGCAAGCATTTAGAGAAAAGTTACATTCACTTGTGCAAGATATTCAAAATCGATCAAATTGTGAAGCCACCAAGATGTGCGCACCCACGAGACAGGTTTATCGTTAAACCCAAAGATGATCTCTTCCATGCATTTGTCACAACAAGGTAAAGAAAACAATAGCAAACTCCAACTAAAGAAATGCAAATCTGAAACACAATAAACAAGAGGCTCTCTTAAAATAATGAATAATGCAAGCATACATCCAATAATTTTGCATAGGTAGCAGAAATTCACACACCCCGAATGAAGAACCAAATGTATATCTTTATTGCATTAGGAATCTGACCCTTTACATTGATTTTTGATTACAATATATAGAGTTTCATCCACAACTCTGAATTCCAAATTTAGGGCAGCAGAGAGAAAAATAAAGTAAACTAAAAATTGGTTGAAAGGGAAACTACTCTTAACTGATACTAAATAACTTGCATGGATTCTTGAATCCATTTACAAGTAGTCTGCCCATGCAAGGAGGGTCAAACACACCAAGAAGAAAATAGAAAAGAAGGAGGGTTTCTTCTGAAAACTTGGAGTCTTCTTCTTGTTTCTTGGAGTTTTCCTTGGATTCTTCATTTGGAGGCTCTTCTAGTGGTGGATACTAGTAAGAGACCCTTAGTCCCTTCAAAATGAACTCAAGTTAACCATTAATCTGATCTAGAGTTCAACTGGTGTGCAAAAATGTGATCTCCATGGAAACATCTAGATTTTCAAACCCCGAACTCAACTCCAAAACTTTTAATGCCGCCAAAACTTCTCAAGTGTTAAACAACAAAATTCTGGTCCAAAGTTCAGACTTGTTGGAAGCCAAAAAGGCTGAAATATTTGGGAGGCCGAAAGGATGAAAAAATTGGAGGGCCGAAAGGCCAAAAAACTTGGAGGGCCAAAAGGCTGAAGATTTTGGAAGGCCAAAATGCTGAAACACTATCTTGCTTGCGGGGCTGGAAGTTGCATGTCTTGAAGGGGCTGAAAGGCCAAAATACTAAAATCTTCCTTAGGGAATTTTGTCCACTGTTTGGAGATTGCTTCTTAAAAATATTTCAGTGGGCCAAGGGGTTAGTTTGGGAATACTTCTAGGTGTTCAGCCTGGAGCCTTTGTATGACCTCCTAAACTTCCTCGTAGTTTATGCTCTTTCTTTTCACCCTTTTGACCTTTCATTCTTGCTTCTCTTTGAAGGTACTTAGCTCAGAAGAAAAGAACTGGATCTCCTCTACATGGTTTATCATCCTCATCATCTCTTCTTTTGAATAGAATAATTGTTGCAAGGCTTCCTTGGTCCCTACGCTTGCCATAATGTCCCTGAATTGTTGGACCACTTCTTTAGATTACCGTAGGATATGCTTAGCTTCGTCCCAGTACAAATCAAGGTCGATCCCTATGAAGAAGACATTTATTTCTTCCACCCATTCCAAGACTTCTTTCTACTTCTCCAATATGGAGGCTTGAAATTTTTCATAAATGCTAATTATCTTGATTATGCGGTTGATCCAAGTCTCGAAATTATCTAGCTCCTCACCCTCATATATCGTTACCAAAATTTGGAAGTGATGTTTCTTAATGATCTACAAATCTTGGAGGAAAGCTTGCCATTTTCTTGTCTAAGACTCTAGGCCACCCTCATTTGTCATCAAATCAATCAAATTTGTAGATTCTATTAGAATAACCCTATAAGGTTTGAATACCCATTTGATGGCACCTTCCCTGTACTACTCAAGATCTTCCTTCCAATCTGCACTTGCTTTGATGAAGGATGGTGTTAACCCTGCCAACAAGTCTGGGTTGTTTCTCTTATCTAAAATTACCTATAATGAGGCCTCTAGGAAGTTGGGGTCAATAGGACCAACCTTTTTGTGAATGAATTTCTTCAAGACTTCATTTTGTTCTGTCAAGGTTTTTATGGTCTCTTCATCTTTACTAATGAAAACTAGGGAATGTTTAATCCCTAGGGCTACTAGTGTCTTTCTCCCTTCCCTGGTGGGTTCCCCCAAATCTACGTCCTCAAATGTATAGTCTTCTAGAGTTGCTTGCATTTGAGAGGTGCTAGCGGATGGGACTACAACTTGTACCTTCCAGCGGCCCCTCCAGTCTTGAGTGACATAAGACATTGTCCACACTGGTAATATGATCTTTGTCTGTTGAAAATCTTTCCTAAGGATGCTATATCTGTATTTTCCCCTTCATCCTTGTCTGTATAAGTTCTTCTCCTTAATTGGATTTCTTTAGTAAACCATGTAGGATTACTAGATGCGGTGACCAGCTCATATGGGGTAACCTGAAGAACTCAATCCAAATTTTGGGACCCTGGAGCCACCTCTTTATCTAGCCCTTCTTCCTGTTCCTCTATTTGTTCCCCTTCATTCATTTCTCCTGGGTGTTCTTCTTCTTTTTCCCTTTCCTCTTCTTTCTTGTCTTCTTCTTCCATTGCCTCAACTTGTCTTTCCTAGCCTTTGTCTTCATCTCCTGAGGAGCTAACCAATACTTCAGTATTGAGACCAATCATGACCTTCAATGTGGTTTTGAAAGGTGACATAGACTCTATGGTTACTAATCCTCCAGGGGTCAGGATGTGGCAAGGAAAATGGATTGATGATGGTGGAGTAGGTGTTAGGAGATTTGGAATTAGAAGTGGAAGTGGAAGAGCAGTTGGTGGAGTTTGGAGAAAGGGTGGTGGAGTAGGAATAGGAGGTGGAATAGTAGTTGGTGGAGAAAGAATGTGAGGGGGCATTGTAATAGTAATGGTCTCTATTGTGGGCTCATTTTTGGTCACCTCTTGGGCGATTGGGGACTCTTGATTTTTGAGCGCTTGATCTTTTTAGAGTTCTCTCCGATAATAGGTATATTTGGCTTTAGATTGGTAAATTGAGTGGGAGGTGGAGTTAGGGTTACCTATGGTTCAAAAAGAGAAGGACCACCTACCTCATATCTAGTTGCATAACCTGGCATGTCCTGGACTTGATCAGAGAAACCTGTTAGACCCTCAAAATTTGACATTTGGAACTCATTTAATCCTAAAGCATCCAAGGGGTTATCTTTCTCTTTATGATCGTCTTGGTGTTTCCTACTAGTCTCCTTTTCTATCCTTTTCTGAGACCTTGTCCTTTTGACTAGAGGGACCTCTCCCTCTTCCTCTTCTTGTGGGTCCTCCTATACAGTTTCTAATTATGGGGACATAGAAGCTTTCTTCCTCTTATATGTCTTCTTGTCATTTTTAGGTGGCAGGGGAAGATTGTCCAGAAGTGGAGGGTCCTTCATCTGGTGAAACTTATGCTGGCCCCATGGGAGGATCTATTTTCCCAATCATTCTTTTCTTAGGAGCCTTGGGCCTTAGGTTTTATCCATACTTAGCTACACATTCATGGCCATATACCATGCTTGGCTTCTATGGTGGTGCCTTCTTGTATTGCAGCACTGTAATTTTCTCTCCCCATTGTTTATCTGCTTGCTTGGGTGGATCCATCAATGTTTTCACATGTATTAGGATCATCTTGTAGGGCCTGTTAATCCATTCCTCTATTTTTCTCATTACATGCCTTGCCCAAAAATCAATATCATCATTTTCATCCTTATTAACCTCTGCATTCATGATGGGCCTATCATATATCCTGTCATCTATGTAAATGGCCTCCAAGACCTTATCTAAATCATGCTCCCAAACTTTTGGGGGAATAGGAGTCTTTATGACTTCCTTTTCCAAGGTAAGAGTCCTATAATAATCTCAAATTATAACCCCATGATCATCTACATAGTTCATCCAGTGATCCTCCAAGTTTGGTTTGTGAAGGTACAACTTGCCAATAATGTGGCTGTAAGTGCCTATAGGGTCAAAATAAGGTCGTACTATCTTGTAAAGTTATAGGGGACAATCATCACATTAAAAGGAAAAAGATTTACAAACCTTCATATCCTATAGGGTATATGGTCCCAGTGAGATGGAAAAATCCCAACAATGCTTCTTCTTTTGTTTTATGTGTTCATGTGCATCTGCAAATTTTTGAGCCATCTCCAAAATGATTATCCAGTCGGATGGATATCTGGGCAACTTCTTTGGTTTCAAAGTTGATCCTGCTATCTGAATGTGTACGCCTCTCTCTCCGGTTTCCCACAGCTTTCTAAGGGCTGGGGTTAGTAGCCAAGGTTCACAAGTGCATGCAAATCTATTAAGCAATAACTTCTAAACGAATGATGGAAACGTAAGCAATAAAATGTACAAACAATGAAAAGTAAGACAAACGAATGCAAACACTTCGAAGCTTGAAGCTTCTATTGTCTCTCTCTACTCCTTCCGAAACGTTGTTCTTGATGCTCAGTATTGGTTGGGCAGCGTCTATGACTTGAGAAGCGTTGAGATGTTGATAATTGCAAAGTGTGTGTGTGATCGCAGGATGGCCTGAATGCTGACAGAGTAATGGCGCTTGTAAACTTGAAATCCTGGATCCTTCAA
>MU226956.1:1424800-1462872 GCA_018584345.1 Thuja plicata | reverse complement strand
TTTGATGATAAATGAATATTTAATTCATTTATTTATTAATTGTTTTCAACATGTGAGATAATTGAATTCTTTTTAATTAAGAATTGCTTTATTTGATGAAATTAAATTAATTTAATTGGAAGAATAAATTAGTAAGTTTAAATATTTGGATTTAAACTATAGGAAATTGAGTTTAATTAATTAAATAATATTAATTATTTAATTAATGTTGAGAATTGGATTAGATGATTTGAGAAAGATGAATTTAGAGGAAAATAGATGATTAATTAATGATTAATAAACCATTAATTAATAGATGAAAATTAGGGTTTTTAATGTAAAGTTGCAAGCCTGTCCATTTTAGGGTGTCTACAGAATGTAAGTGAAGGTTCTAAATTATATGTAATAAGCCCCTATGACCCTCACCTTGGTGGCTACTTGTTATGATATCCTTTTTGCAAAATCACCCTCAATGGATCAGATGATTGCAAAAATGAAGGCGTCATTGACTATCCTGTAGAATGGTTGTCTTCTTACATTTTTTCCCTTTTTTTTTGTTGGGGGTATATGATGTGAGGCCATGCATTGGGATCATTTAGGTTTCCCCTCTTGATGAGTCATGGGTAATCTCCTTGTGCTGCCAATAGGTACACCACATAGGTACTCATGTAAAACTTGGGGTTGTGTTCCATGTTAGAATAGTCCCAAAGGATAACTGAGAGGGGGGGTGAATCAGTTATCAATAACTTTAATTATTTTTCTTCTTTAAATTTAGAGTAAAAAAAAGTAAATTCTCAATCAGATAACACAGTACACGACACACAATTTGATTACGGGGAAACCAAATGGTAAAAACCCCGATAGGAATTAGCACCCATAATGAACTATACTGGTTTATAATAATCTGTGTTAGAAGATATTTCAACCCTGTTAGGAGTTGTACTTTACAATGCAATAAGTATAGTGACCTGGTTAAGGGTCGGACCCTATTAGGAGTCTTTTACAAATAACCCTATTAGGGGTGGTGGAATGTCCAAAAGCTCACTGCTTAACGGTGAAGGCTACAACCTTCTGTATAACAGATATGCACTATATCTAATGATGAACTATAGAGTAGACCTGCTTTCTTGATTAGTTCCAGTGTATTAAAATCTCTCACTTCTTCTTCACATAGACTCTTGATGAATGAATCAACTCTGATAATCTTCTCTGTACATCTTTCTTCTCTTTTCGTATCATTCACTCTGAGCCTAACACTATTGACTTGCTATAAGCATCTTTATCAAAGTATGAGATTATGGGACCTGCAAGACAACTCTTCATAACATCCTTGTCATCTCTACTAAGCACTCAAGCATAATTACAACCGTGCAAGTATAAACTGAATAGATGCGACACTTCATTAAGTTGGCCTCACCAAATTAACTCTAAATTTGTAGTCTTCTTGAAACATGTTTGGCACCTTTAGATGAATATCCTCAACTCATAACTAATCATGAATATACACATGCATATCCTATAGATAGGTGCAACTCAAGAAACACGTTACATATGTTAGCTCTGAACAGATACTCTTCCAGAACTGTAACTTCCAATAACAGAATTACACAACTTGATGAAAACATCATATCTAGATCTACGTGTATGAACATAACATAATAAACATGTCAACAACATGTATCTAACCATGCAAGTCTTCATGTAATCATTCTAATAAGTACATATAAAATTACTTTTGTGTATTATATGTTGTCATCAATGACAAACATAAAATCAATCAACTGCTCAGAATCAAATCTCTAACAATCTCCCACTTTGACATTGATGGCAAAATATGATACTAAAAATATCCTCTGTTCATGGTGTCCTCTTTTTTTGACAATCTTCTCAATATCCTCATCAAATATTTCTCTTATACTACTGTAGTTCCTCTGACTGTGTTTTTGTTCAATGTATATACTCCCCCAGAGTATATGCTCCCCCTTAGTACATACTCCCTCTTACTATATACTCCCCCTTTGACATCAATGGCAAAGGGCACCATAGATCTTTAGTCAAAGGTACTACTCCAGAAGTAGAGTAGTCAACCATTCATCAGTCACTTGATGACTGATGTATCTTGCTGCTTCTTCTAAACAAACTCAGGAGAGGGAATTACTCCCAACTTCTCCCTGAGATACTCAAAAGTATCCTTTTATAAGGGCTTTGTGAAAATATCTGCCAACTATTCTTTGGTTCTTACATAGTCCAATTTTAATTCTTTGTCTACAACCTTTTCTCTTAAAAAATGATACTTGATCTCTATGTGTTTTGTCTTTGCGTGCATCATAGGGTTCTTAGACATGTTGATAGTGCTAGTATTATCATAGTGAATAACAATAGGATAATCAACCTGAATGCCAAAGTCTTTAATCATCTGCTTGATCAAAACCATGGTTGAACACTTAGAACACTGTTAATCTTGTTCTTTCCATCCAAAGTGATAGAACATCTACCTATGATAGGTTTAGGAGTGTTATCTCCAAATCTAACCATGCCACCTTTGTATTTGTCTAAACAAACAAATTTGTCTTTGTCACCTGTCATATGATGGGATCATCCACTGTCAATGATCCAATCAGCTCTGATGTCTGCTTTGGAAATTAAGGCTAACTCTTGTTCTTCCTTTTCATCTGCAATGTCCATTTCCTCAAGAAACCTTTCCATGTCTCTAAGGGCAATGAATCTAATTTCATCTTTTCCTAAATCTTCATCAGTTACACCTTCTTCAGCATGATAACATTGCTTCTGATATTTGGGTTTGTAATCAGATCTGAACTTCTTGACTTTTGTGGGATACTTAGATGCAAAGTGACCAATCTTGTTACATGAAAAGCATTTGAATGGAATTTGTCCTTCATATTTTCCTTTTCCTTTATTTTCTCTTTTAGAAATCATAGCAATGATTTCTTCTAGTTCTTCATCAACTTCTTCTTTCTCATTATGACTAGAGATGTGTAAGGATTTCTTACCATGGATTGAGGCTTTGAAAGTTGTTTCACTTTTAGGTTTAGTCTTCAATCTTGATATCTCAAATGCAGAGATTTTGCTAATCAAAGTCTCTCTCTTGAATTATTGTGAGAATTGCATGGTTTCCTTTAGGATACTTATCTTATTTTCATAGTCAGATGTTAAATTAGTTAGCAACTTGTCCATTATGTCTTCTGATATTTCTCCACCATTGTTTCTGATTGCAGAGACTTCTTCATTTATCCTTTGTTTGTAAGCTCTAATGTTCTCTTTAGGTAACATCTCAAGACTGTTGTATTTATTTTTCCATGTCTTCCTACATGCATTCTTTTCTTGAATATCTCCTTCAAACATATCTTCTAAATACTTCCATATGGTATATGCTCTGTCAATTTTCTTGATCTCAAAAAATTCACTGTCAGATAAGGCGTTGATTGGGGCTTCTTTGGAAATAACATTATTGGTAAATGTTTCCTTTTGTCTATTAGTAGCATCATCCTTTGCAAGGTCTTTTAGAGATGGAATTACAAATTCTTTTGTAGCAATTTCAAAGATTTCAAAGCCAACACACTGTAGATGTGTTATCATTTTGTTTTTTCATCCTAGATAATTTTCTCCATCAAAATTAGGGCTTTATTTTATGAAGTAAGACATCTGATCTACCTTAAGCTGTTAGGATTCTTCTCCAAGGAACTTGGCTCTGATAGCAATTGTTAGAATAGTCCCAAAGGATAACTGAGAGGGGGGAGTGAATCAGTTATCAATAAATTTAATTCTTTTTCTTCTTTAACTTCAAAGTACAACAAAGTAAATGCTCAATTAGATAACATAGTACACAACACACAATTTGATTACACGGAAAACAAATAGAAAAAACCCCGGTGGGAATTAGCACCCACAATGAACTATACTTGTTTATAGTAATCCCTATTATAAGATATTTCAACCTTGTTAGGAGTTGTACTTTACAATGTAATAAGTATAGAGACCTAGTTAACGGTCAGACCCTATTAGGAGTCTTTTACAAATAACCCTATTAGGGGTGGTGGACTCACTGTCCAAAAGCTCACTTCTTAATGGTGAAGGCTACAACCTTCTATATAATACATATGCACTATATCTAATGATGAACTATAGAGTAGACCTACTATCTTGATTAGTTCCAGTGTATTACAATCCTTCACTTCTGCTTCACATAGACTCTTGATGAATGAACCAACTCTGATAATCTGCTCTGTACATCTTTCTTCTCTTTTCATATCATTCATTCTTACTGTAACATTATTAACTTGCTATAACTATCTTTATCAAAGTATGAGATCATGGGACCTATAAGACAACTCTCCATAACATCCTTGTCAGCTCTACTAAGCATGCAAGCATAATTACAACCACGCAAGTATAAACTAAATAGATGCGACGCTTCACTAAGTCGGCCTCACCAAATTAACTCTAACTTTGAAATCTTATTGAAACATGTTTGGCACCTTTAGATGAATATCCTCAACTTATAACTAATCATGAATATACACACGCATATCTTGAAGATAGGCACAACTTAAGAAACACGTTACATACGCCGACTCAGAACAAATACTCTTCCAAAACTGTAACTGCCAATAACAGAATTACACAACTTGACTAAAACATCATATCTGGATCTACGTGTATGAACATAACATAATAAACATGTCAACAACATGTATCTAACCATGCAAGTATTCATGTCATCATTCTGATAAGTACATATAGAATTACTTCTATGTATTATATGTTGTCATCAATGAAAAACATACAATCAATCAACTGCTTAGAATCAAATCTCCAGCATTTCACTGTCACTAGCTGTTCATCCAACTTGTCACTAATGATGGTCCCCCAATTGAGCCTAGCTCTGTGGCCTCTAAGTATTTCTATCAGGAGAATCATCCAATTCTCTAGTTGGGATGATTGTGGTAACCCATATACTCGGCTTTGCATTGTTATTACTGCCTTGATATCAACTTTCATGTATCCTCTCCTTAAGTCTATCTTGTCCAATTTATTTGTGGGGAGAGGTTTCTTGAGGTAATGGTTATTGACTATTTCACAGGCCTCTTCCCCTTTGTTTCTAAACCACAAGTTTCCCTTATCTAGGAAAAAGTCATAGACCTTGTCTATGCCTTTCTGGAGGTGGAAGAGATCCTCTATGATATCTGGCCTAATATCTAATAATACTTGGCCCTCTATACTTTGAACCAACCTTTTGTCAGAGTCATAATGGTTCACCAAGGTCACGATCAGTTTAGGTGAGGTCATGGCCACTTGGTGGGCTGTTGCTTTGACTAGTCCTGCTAATACTAGGGAGGTACAATCCTCTGATCTCCCAACTGGTTGGCCACACCTTGTTAGGAAGTCATCCCAATCTACATTACTGATATTAGTATGGGTGATTTCAATGTGCTTGTTGCTAATTTTGGAAGGGGAAGTGTTCCCCTTGTATAGGTACTTCATGGGTGACACATTTTTTTTATCGGGCATTTCTGTAGTGAAACATGCAAGTATAAATATTTTATTTGAATAAAAAAATGAAATAAAGTTGAATAATCGAAGAAAAGAAAGGAAAAAACTCTCTAAGTAGACAGGAATATAGATTTTTGTACTTTCTTCCCTTCCCAAGTTTTGGGTACCAAAAATGGGTTTGGAGGCTGAAAGGCCGAAAGTGCAAAAAGATACCATTGAAGAGCAAGCTTCGACAAACTTTTTGGCATTTGAAAGTCTGACATTTTTTTGGATGCCAAAAATCTGAACAAGTTTACCAACTCCAAAAGTCTGAGATCTCACTAAGGTGGACAATACTTTTAGGGATTCAGACTTGTCAGCATTTCAGACCTTGTGGAGGTCTAAAAGGCCGAAAAGACCAAATCTCCAAAATGGCACTTGGACTCCCAACCTGACTTGGTTTTTGGACTTTTGAAGGTCAAAAACACGTGACAAAGGTTACGACCGAAAGAAAACAAAACCCTAACATAGAAAACTAGATAGAAACATAATCAACCCGACAAGGAGGGAATTCCCTACTAAACATTGAAGGTGCCAAAGGCCCTAATAGACCAGGGGAGAGGGAAGTCTACACACCCTAGTCCTGATAAGCACTAGGAATGAAAAACCCTAAAACTAAACCAAGAAGAGGGAAAAAACTATGAGACATAAAAGAAGGAACCTACCTTGAAGGAGCTAGGAGTGGGGGAGGATGACACAATGAAGCTTGGAGGTGCACGGCGATCAGTCTTAGGATTGAGGGTGAAAATGGAAAAATCACAAGCTCTCGAGAAGTTGAAGTCAAAAATGGTGAAGTGAGTTAGATTAGGGAACTTTTTGCAATTTATAACCTGCGGGGCTTACATCAACACTTTCACTATTTTTGGGGTCCGAAACACTGAGAGTCAGGAGATAGACACCTTCAGCCTTTCGATGTTTTTGGAGGCTAAAAATCTTGAAAGGGCCAAATTTTTTCCTTTCAGCCATTTCGGTATTTTAGAGTACTATGGTCCTGCAAAAGGCCAAAAGGGCCGAAAGGCTAAAAAAATGTGTTCTTTTGTTTTCTCGTGCTAACACCCTTTCTTCTTAGACTGACCGGGCGAGGACTCAATGGGGCATACAAGACCAAAAGCCAAAAGACACAAATAAAAGAGGGGTCCCCATGGTCAGAGGACCAAAAAATGGGGTGTTTATTGTGGAACCACAAAAAATAGCCCCAAAAAAGTAGGAATGACCAAGGTATTTCTTCATCATCAATACTCTTCCAGAATGTGTCTTTGCAGTAGAAAAAAAATGCGAGGTGTTGGTGTTGACAATATTTTAATGACCTCCAATCTGATGTTTCTCCACTGGTTTCCTAGTGTATGTTCATGTATATTAATTTCTTGAATTTTGATTGTGGTAATCAGAATTTTTGCTAGCTACTCTGAACCTTCGCCAAGTAAACCAGGGTTTCCTGGAAAGAGCTTTGCTGCCAGTCAAGCGTTCATAGCCCCGACAAAGTTTTACCCAAATCCAAAGTATAACCTTTCTCTACTGCTAGTTAGGTGTTCATGGCCCTGGTAGAGGTTGTCATAGTCACCCAAGTCTGTTCTATCTGATAGGTTGTAGCTTTCTTTCTTTTGATATTTTTGTCTCTGGACAGTCCTTTTATTTCTTCTATGCACTTTTGAAATGTGTCAAACCTTGAATGTTCATGTACTCCATGTGTTCAGGTCCATAATAATTTTTCTTCTATATTTTATTTGATCTAAGCAATGATTAGGTTGTGTCACCTAGATCTCACACTTGTGACCCCTTTGGGGCACTTTTCTTTTGTGTACTTCTTTTTCTCTCTCTTCAACTTTTTATTTTATTTTTGCCTTTACATCAAGTTCAGACTTGGGTTCTGGGATTGGTGGGTACCCAAATCTATGCACTCATGCTGGTTGTAACTGAAAAATGCCCTAGAAACCAACACTCTCAGGCATCATCTCTTAGCGTGTTCTATGATCAGGATGACCAACCTTTGAAATTATTCTTGTCTATCAATGATAATTATCACCACTTTGCCTTTTGGGAGTGTCCTATGCGTTGCACATATCTTTGGAAAATTTAACTAAGAAATACCCCTACTCTGATATGTGGACTACCTTGGAATGGATCCAAAATACACTAACCCAAAATGATGAAATGAGCCCCGGTAAAAAGGGAAAAACCACCATGAACGAAAGAAAGGACTGACGGCGAGGGCGACAAAAAAAGAAAAAGGAAAGGAAACAAAGAAGAAAAAAAGGGACTATGGTACAAGGGATGGAAGGAAATCCCACTTAGGATCCAAAGTAATGTTTGAGGAATTTCCCATTGAGTGGAAATGGGGTCAACTCTCTGTTCAAAGTGGTGATCCTAAAAGTGTTTTTTCCCAGGATCTATGATATCTGGTAAGCACCTATCTACAGTCTTTGGAACTTGGTGTGGCTACCTGGATTTTCTTTTGCCTTATCCCACATGAGGACAAGGTCAGAGATCCTAAAGGATTTAATGGTAGCTCTCTTGTCAAACCAACTCTTGACTATGGCTTGATGCTTTGATACATGCTCCAGAGCCAATGTTTGTTTCTCCTCTAGGTTAAGGAGATTCATGAGCTTGACTTGTAATCGATCTTCTCCTCCCACATATTGGTCCATGAATCTTAGGACTGGGAATTTTAATTTCATGGGGAAGACTAGTTATAAGCCATAGACCAGTTAGTATGGAGACGTCTCCAAGGAATTTTTGATCCTTACATGATTAGTCCACAATGCATATTTTAGTTATGTGTGCCAATCCATGGGGTTTCCATCCAATAGGTGTTTGATCACTATCATTAAGTTCTTGTTTGTAGACTCTACTATGCCATTGCCTTGTGGATAATAATTTGAAGAGAACTTGAGGATTACGGTTTTTGAAGGCCCATTGTGTGAGCGAGGTAGAAGAGAAAGAGGGAGCATTGTCACATACCAGATAGAACAACATCCCAAACCTAGATATGATGCGCTCCTCCAAGAATTTGGTCACCACCTCGGTAGTACAATTATTTAGTGCTTGGGCCTCCATCTAGCATGTGCAGTAATCAGTAGCTATCAAAATTAACTTGTGTCCTACAAATGAAGAGGGGTTAAGCAATCCAACAAAATCCAAGCCCCATTGGGTGTACCTCATATACTGGCTGTAAGGGCATTGCCAAATTTCTCTCTTGAGTTGTGCTAGTTTGGAAAGTGTGGTAGGATCTCACATGTTCACTCATGTCCCTGAATATTGTAGGCCAAAAATATCCTGCCCTTAAGATTTGGTGGGCAGTTGCATTAGCTGACCCATCTCCCATTCCGTATTTTTCATGGAAATCTTCTAGGATTTTATTTTCCTCGAGTCTGTCCAAGTACCTTAGGCATAGACCCTCATAATTGTGTTTATATTTTAACCACCTAAATTTGGTATGTTCCAACTATGGACCCTATTTTCCCTAAGTGTGATCATACCCTCGATTATGTCCAAACGACCCTGTTACTGCTTGACATAATTCTTCAAATCAATTTAAATGTCCTAGGTGATTTTTATCACTAAATTATATTAACTATTATAGCCATATGATTCAAATCAATTCAAAACATTTAAATCATATCAAAATCAAACATGGCTATAGTATTTAATTATAAAGGAATTAAATAAACCCCTAAATCAATTACCTACTTGCAAAATAACCCATTCCCCTAGCCTATTTAATTTAATTAAAATGGCTATAGTCCCCTAATTATTAAAAAGCAATTAAATTGTTTAAATAATTAAATTCTTATTTTTGTATGAATTAAATAAGTTTAATTCATTTAATTAATATTCTCCTAAACCCCAACTTAACCTATCTCAACCACTTCTACCCTGGGTTCTAACCCTTCTCAACCCTTTCACCCTTGCTAATCTAATCCTAATCCTAATTCTAACTCTAACCCACCTCCTAATGTTGTCACATTCCATTAGGGAATGATTAACAACTCAACCCACTTGAGAAAGTCCACTTTCTCAAGCTTGACTTTCCTAAGGGACCAACTTGCCAAGTTGAACCTTACACACTCCCCTTGCTTCTTTAAGGCTTTCATTAATTCCTTATTAATGAAGATGCCTTAAGCCTATGTCTCCTCCATTCTTCATTAATGCTCAAGGCATTAATGTCTCTTACACCACCATTAATGAGTCCCTCAACTCATTAATAAGCCTTGTCTCCCCCCCCTCTCTCTCTCATTCTTCTATAAATAGAAGCCATTTTTGAGAGAAAATAAGCCGTCAGCTCATATTGTAAATGCATTGTTATGCTGATAGATTAAGCTTAGAGTCATATTTCATTTCATTGTTTATGCTTTTTGCATTGTTATTATCTCCATTCTTAGAGCTAGAATGCATGTTTTCTCATCATTTAGCTTGTTTTAAACTAAAATCCTTCATGCTAGGTTGTATATGTCACTGATGGTAGCATAATTTGAGGGCTATTATGTTACTAATCATACTCTTCTTAGTTAGAAGGAAATAGGTCAACATTAGTTGGTTTTACATGCTTATCTAACCTTTTTGAGCTAATGCAGTGATCTATTGAGGTGTTGTGTCTTTCTTATTAGGTACAAAATATACACACATTTTTGGCGCCCACTACGGGGCCTGATTTCCAACTTGGCCTCATTTTATAACACTTTTTTACTAATTTGCATGCCCAGAATCCTGTTACATGCTCATTTTGGGTATTCAAGATCACATCTGGGATACACCCTCGCACTACGGAAAATGAGGCTCACATCCAGGATTCCCCACGTTGTTTTTCAGTTTTGGATTGCATCTAGTAAGCATGGAACCACATCTGGTAAGGAAGCTCACATACAATATGCTGCATCGCATTCAGTAAAATTTTAGGCTCGCATCTGGTTAGAAAGTTTGTGCATTTTGTTTGCCTAACTCTAACATTTTAATAAGCTGTGTTTTTGGTGTCTTGCAGCCTAACAAGTGTTTATAGGTTGTTCTTGAAGTTTTTGTGGGAGTTAACATAAATAGATACTAACTTGGTTTTTCAGGTTACCCAACCCTCATCTTGACTTCTATTTTTCCTTGATTTCCAAATTAAGATACATATTCCAATCTATCACTAAATTGACTAGAGGATTATGCTCTTTTCCTTTTTAAGGAAAATCAGAAACTCATACATCACTTTATGGATTGAAAAAAATTTGGGGTTAATTGAACAAGCAAACACATCATCTAATTCAATTTGGAATAGTAAATGAACAACACAAATCACTAAATATTGCGGTTCAAAGGACAAGTTCAATCATATAATTTATTTTGGAATCAGAAATTGAACAAGCAAGTCATTAAATATTGTGGTTAATTGAACAAGGAAAATTTCCTTTTCAAGCATCTTGTTTTCTTTAAAATAGGAACAACTAAATCGAGCTCAACATAGCTTGAAGGAATGAACTTTACTTTACGTGTTTTGGGAGAAAATAGTTTAGATTAGGAGAGTATGCTCTTCTTCTTTGAAAGAATCAGAAATGTAGACATCCAAAGCTCGCCAATCCTTGTTACATATACTTAAATAGTAGAGGGCCTGTCGGTTAAGGAAAAAATCTCCCAAGAACGACCCAAGTGAGGACAGCTTTTATGCCATCCTTTCCAACTCACTATAAATAGTTGCTTCCTCTTAGGCTAAAGCCTCGGAAGACAGAACTGGTTTTGTTCTTGGAATTTTGACATCATTCATTGAACATATCTAGGTATATGTAGAGCGGAGCTGATTGAATCTTGCTTGTGAGACTACATATATTCAAGTACTCATAGGGCTATATGCCTAAATTTTTCCTTGTGCAATTCTATGGGGGACAATTTTGAATAGATTGCCCAATAATCTACAACAACTTCAACTGAAAGAATTCTTGATTCATCCCTGAAAGGGTGAAAATCTTTGTGCAAGGCAAAAATTAATTTCCCCAAGACACTCGTCATATTGTACCCTCACTTTTGTTTAGAGTCAGCTAATACGACATCATGACTAGAGCCATTGCGTGCTTCGTGATGGTTGTATTCTGATCAACATTTGAGTGTGTACCTGAGTCAATGAGAAAATATTTTCATCCTCCACCTAGAGAATAGGAAAAGATGAGTGTTTGTTTCACCCTCCTAACAATGCAAAACTGTTTGACATGTTCAAAAGATCATTAAAAAGTTAAGCTCCTCAAAACAATCAACAAATCTCAAACCCTGGAGTACAAGTTTTTTTCACACATTATGACACCTCTTAACACAATCTGGAAACAAGAAACTTCACGCACTTTGAAAATGGACTTTTCAGAACTGACCAAAATATGACAAAAACAATGAAAACAAATGTGATCCGAGAAATACTAGATGCGACGCAGGAATCCAAAAAAATTGGATGCGATCCGGGAAAAACCGGATGTGACACAGGATTCGTAGGTTGCGATCTGGAATCTCGAATACGATTCAAAATGAAAAGAGCTATAAAAGATATAAAAATGCATAAAATTGAAATTTTCAAAATTCACAGGGTAGTTTTTCGAGCACTTACCGGCAGTGGGTAGTCGGCTGGGCACTGATGTCATCGGCTCATCTCGAAATGGTGCTTCCTCATGGGGACTACCATCTTCTCTGCAAATCTCTCTGAATTACTATGGCTAAAAGTGAAAATGAATAGTGAAATGGTAATTTTTGAGGCTTATATTGGTCTTTTGAGCCATTTAGGAGTTACAAAACTCCTCCCAAATAACTACAACTACATTTTTGTTCTCTTTCTGACCAATTGGGAACCAAATAGAAGGTGCATAAGATGTTTTCAGCAACACAGTATCACTTTTGCGACTATTTCAAAAATGGAAAATTTGCTTCATTTGTTCTAAAAATCTATCAGAATGTACATTTTCTCATGCATCTTGGTCTAAACATCATTTTATCGGTCTCATCACTCATATTTTCACGTAATTGACTTGATAATTGTGTGTTTATTTTTAAACACACCTTCTTTTTCACTTCTTCTCTTCCATTCTTTCTTGTCCTAACCGTTCCCTGCAAGTGATACGTTCGTTCAAAATGAGGGATTTTATTCCTTTCCTTTGATTTTGTTCCTGAGGGGGCATGATCACACTATCATCAATTAAATTTTTGCTTGAAACAATATTAAAAATGACTTCGTTATCAAACAAACTAGGGGCATAATAGTTTCCTTGACTAAAGTCAGAACTATTGGATAGAAAGCTTTGGTTATCATGAGCTCGATATCTTATGTTTCCTCATTTTAAGAGATTTTTATTAAAGCTCCTGGCAGCTTCATACTGGCTTTTTGGACGACAACTAAGTTTAGAATCAGTATTATCAATCTTTGGATGAAAACCAAGTTTAGAATTGATATCTTTAAAATCTTTTATCAATCTTTGGATGACAACCAAGTTTAAAATCAATTCTATCAATTTGGTTCAATAAAGTGCGAGACTGATCTCATCAACATTTTGTTCGACAACCAAGAATGAAATTCTCAATCTTTCTGAAGTCAAAATCAAAAACTTTCTTTGAATCAATGCACTGCTCGCACATCAATTCAAAGAGGGGAAAATGTAACCACCTGAATTTGGTCTGTTCCAACTATGGACCCTATTTTCCCTAAGTGTGATCATACCCTCTATTATGTCCAAATGACCCTATTACTGCTTGGCATAATTCTTCAAATCAATTTAAATGTCCTAGGTGATTTTTATCACTAAATTATATTAACTATTATAGTCATATGATCCAAATCAATTCAAACCATTTAAATCATATCAAAATCAAACATGGCTATAGTATTTAGTTATAAAGGAATTAAATAAACCCCTAAATCAATTACCTACTTGCAAAATAACCCATTCCCCTAGCCTATTTAATTTAATTAAAATGGCTATAGCCCCCTAATTATTAAAAAGCAATTAAATTGTTTAAATAATTAAATTCCTATTTTTGAATAAATTAAATAAGTTTAATTCATTTCATTAATATTCTCCTAAACCCCAACCTAACCTATCTCACCCACTTCTACCCTGGGTTCTAACCCTTCTCAACCCATTCACCCTTGCTAATCTAATCCTAATCCTAACTCTAACTCTAACCCACCTCCTAATGTTGTCACATTCCATTAGGGAATGATTAACAACTCAACCCACTTGAGAAAGTCCACTTTCTCAAGCTTGACTTTCCTAAGGGACCAACTTGCCAAGTTGAACCTTACACCCTCCCCTTGCTTCTTTAAGGCTTTGATTAATTCCTTATTAATGAAGATGCCTTAAGCCTATGTATCCTCCATGCTTCATTAATGCTCAAGGCATTAATGTCTATTACACCACCATTAATGAGTCCCTCAACTCATTAATAAGCCTTGTCTCCCCTCTCTCTCTCTCTCATTCTTCTATAAATAGAAGCCATTTTTGAGAGAAAATAAGCCTTCATGTCATATTGTAAATGCATTGTTATGCTGATAGATTAAGCTTAGACTCATATTTTATTTCATAGTTTATGCTTTTTGCATTGTTATTATCTCCATTCTTAGAGCTAGAATGCATGTTTTCTCATCATTTAGCTTGTTTTAAACTAAAATCATTCATGCTAGGTCGTATATGTCACTAATGATAGCATAATCTGAGGGCTATTAACTTACTAATCATACTCTTCTTAGTTAGAAGGAAATAGGTCAATATTTGTTGGTTTTACATGCTTATCTAACCTTTTTGAGCTAATGAAATGATATATTGAGGTGTTGTGTCTTTCTTATCAGGTACAAAATATACACACACATATGTAGTTGTCCATTCTTCAACATGTAGGATCTGCTTTTGATTCCCAAGTCTCTCCTCTGGGAACTAGTCATCTCTTCTGGGCAATGATTCTACAATAAATAGTACACTATGTCTTGATACCACACATCAATGATCACACCTTGATCAGTTTAGGTGTGGCAGACCAGACCTTCTTCAACCTCAGAGATCAGCTTCGTGAGGCCTTGGCCCCTTACTAGTTTCATTGGTTGGATTTTGAGGTCAAACTCTTGGAGGATTGTCATCCATTTTCCTCTCCGCTCTCCCATCTCATTCTGCATCAAAAGAGACTTTACGGTTGCGTCGGGAACTATCCCAATGAATTTTCTCCTCAAGATATAATGTCAAAAATTCTTTACCACTTTGACGAGAGGAAATGACTATTTGTCCAGGTTTGGGTACCTGAGTTCAGCATCTTTTAAAGGGAAACTCATGAAGGCTATGGGTCTTTCATCTCCACTATTCTTCTCCTGTGTGAGGATGCCTGCGCATCAGTGTTCTGATGCAAAAGAGTAAACTTTGAAAGGGATGGTGTACTCTAGCCTGAAAAGGACTGGTGCCGTAGCGATGGAATTTTTAATCTCCACAAAGGATTTCTTGGCTAGGAGAGCCCATTCAATCTTGGCATCTTTCTTGAGCATATCATTCAACATTTTTACTATCTCTTCAAAACCACTAATGAACTTCCTTACGAAGTTGAACTTCCCGAAGAAAGATTTTAGTTCTTTGCAGTTATGTGGTGGGTCAACTTTAGAATGGCCTCTACCCTTTTGGGATCTATGGCTATCCACTTTTTGAAGGTTATATGCCCCAAGAGCTTGCCTTTAGTCACCCCAAACATACATTTCTTGGGGTTGAGTTAAATCCCAAATTTCTTGTATCTTTGAAGGCATTTTCTGAGATCATTTAAGTGGTCAGCTCTTTGTTCTGAGAAGACTATGAGATAATCCATGTAGATGGTAATGCACCTCCCAACTAGTCCCTTGAAATCTATGTCCATCTCCCTCTGAAAATTGGCCCCGACATTAATCAGTCTGAAAGGCATCCGATGGTAGGCGAAGGTTCCCCATTTAGTCGTGAATGTAATTTCCAGCCTGTCATCTTTTTGCACCATCACCTAGTTGTAACCTGAGTAAACATCTAGAAATGACATCATTTGAGACCCTTTGACCTTTTTCAGCACCTCATCGAGAGATGGAAGCAGGTAATTATCCTTTTGAGAAGATTTGTTAAGGTTTTGGAAATCTACGCACAATCTGATCTCTCTAGTTTTCTTTCTCACGAGTACCAGGTTCACAACCCAAGTGGAATGACAAATTGGAAAGATGATTCTGGCATCAAGAAACTTCTGAACTTCCTTTTGGATTAAGGGTTCTATAGTAGGGTTCATGGGCCTTTGTCATTTCCTAAAAGGCTTGGAGTCTAGTTTTAGAGGGATGTTGTGCACTATGACTGAGGTGTCATATGTCTTTAATTCTTTATAGCTCCATACTATGACATCTTGATATTCAGTGAGGAGCTAGACCATTTTCTCCTTCTCTTCTTTGGTTCCTACCTTTCCAATGTGGACCTCTCTAGGTTCCTCTTCTGTGCCAAGGTTGTATGTATCACATTCTTTACCATTAGGTGTTACGTTTGGGCATCTCCTTACTATAGTCTTGTCGCTATAAAAAATCCTCTCTAGCTCTACCATCCCTTTGGATATGGTGTTCGTCCTCAGATTTATGACACCTTGATCATCAAGATCTTCAGGTTCAATTTCTTCTTCACCTTCCTTTAACTTGTCTATGATCTATTTTTCGAACACACCGGTACACATGATAAACTCCAAGATGTGCTGATCATCTTGGAAGACTTGAAAATTAGTGACATTGTCTGGAATGGCCAAGGATGTGACAAGTTCAACTGAGAATTTATTTATCTTGGATTTCTCCATTGGATTTAATGAACTAGCTAAAATGGCTAGGGCATCGATCACAACATTTTTTTCTTTTTGGGACGGTTTTGATGTCGAAAGAATCGAAGTCGTTGATCAGGTCTCATGCTATATTTTGGTAGGCTAAGAGACTCTTATCATTGCAAGCATAATGAATATGAATCTTCTTAATGACCAATTGTGAGTCCCCTTCCACCGTCAATATTTTTATTCGCTTTTTGTGGGCCAAGAGAAGTCTGTGGACTAGGGCTTCATATTCTGCAACATTGTTAGTGCACAAAAATTGTAACCTATAAGCGGCATAGAAAGACTTACCTCTTGGGTTTATCAATTCAATCCCCGCACCTGCCCCCTATTTACATTTGGAACCGTCAAAGCACAATTTCCATATCAGGGGTTTCTTAGTAGGGTTAGACTTGGCTGATTTTCTCTTGGGAGAGCCCTTGGTTTTGAGTTTTCCCCCCTTTTCTCCATCATAGTCCAATGAGGTTAATCCACCCATATCTTGGGTATTTCTAGGTTTGGGGGTTTTAGCATTTTCATTTCCTTCATCTTCTAGCATTCCTTTGTAAGGGGGACATGCTCCATCATTAGAGGTACTCCAATCACTAAGTATGTTCAAAGCAGGACTTCTGTCATCAGAATCTGACCCACTATCCTGGTTTTGATCTAAAGTGTTTGTAGGGACTAGGGCATCTACCTCTAGTGGGGCGTTACTCTTGTCTTCTATTCCAGGGCTATCCTCTTTTACCACTGGTGTTTCTAGCAACTTACTTGGTAAGGCAATCCAAGCCAACACTCGTGATAGTGCTTCCTTAGAATTGGGGCATGTGAACTCTGAGTGACTAGCCTAATGTATTCGGAAATATCTCGGTAGAAATAATATGTTGGGGTCTGCATCTTGGCCTAGATGTCATAGACTAGCTGTTATGTTGTTGATGAAACTTTGGAAAATGTCATCACCAATATTTATTGTAAGGAGACCTTAGATGGGACTATGGTCTGACTCTTTGCCTTCTCACATCTGAAACATGAAGATGTCTTTCATCCGATAAGTGCCAAGATTAGTTTGGGTGAATAGAACCTCATTCGGGGCATTGTACTTAGTGATCAATATTTTAAGTTTAGGTTCTGCGTCTATCTTGATTTGGCTGTCCAAACCTCTCCATAGTAGCCACAACTAGGTGAAATCTATGGAAAGCTAGCCTCTCAAGAACTTGGTCCATTCTTGACTTAGCAACATCCAATAAGTTTCAGGTATGTCTACTATATGCATATCAATGCATTCTTGTATTCTAGGATCTGTAACCAATTGAATGTGTACATCTTTGAGCACACCAATCACCTTGACCTCAGTTTTATCCAATTGTATGACCACTTAGTTTGTTAATTGAGGCACCATTCCTAAATTTTGGAAAATTGATAGGGGCATGACATTGCACAAAGCTCCTGAATCAATCAAGCAATTGTGTAGGTTCTTTCCAAACAGTCATAAACTGAGTAAGAATGGTGGGACCTCCATCTTATCTTTGAACATTGCGGGGAAAGCCTCAAATGTGTTGATACTAGATGTAGGTGTCCTTGCATTTTTAGTTGACAAGCCTTCTTTTGAGTGGTCCAGAGATCTTAGAAGGGCCTCCTTCTGAGATGGGAAAACTTACAGAAATTCAAATATATATATATTCGCTTTAGTTTTCTTCAGTTCATCAACCACGCTATATTTATCACTTGAACATGACACACCTGTGTAGCCAACATATGCACTTGTTTTAGGGGGTGTGCAACCATTTGGGCCATTAGGAGGCATGGGATTGTTACTAGCTCAAGGATCTGGTGGGGTTGGTTGTTTGCTTGGGGGGATACCATCGGTGAGGGCCCCCTTTTTGCTCTGAAGGTTGTATGAGTTTTGTTGATCATTTTGGAAGGTGTCTACTTTAGAATACTCAGGCTCATTCTCTCTCCAGAAGGGAAACACAAACTCATCTTCTCCTATAAAATCATCCGAGCCTTCCTCTTTCTAAACTCATAGGAATCAAAAACCATAGCATTAAATTGCATCAGGGGCTCCTCTAGATTTTGGATATAATGATCATGGGATTTCTTCCAATACCCATCATTGCCTTGGTGTGAATTTGGAGCCCCGACAAAATTATCCTTTGAAGCCTCATAAGCATTGGCATTGTTTTCTCGGATGATACCGTTATTGGGTCTAGTGTTCCATGGTCGGCTTGGCCTTTGTTGCCCAAACTCCTTCTCTTGCATTTTTTTGTTGTTTTAGGTGTTGAAATTCTAGTTTGGATTTTTTGGATATGTATTTAGAACAACAGGTGTTAATTGATATACACCTTGATTTTGGGATGTATTTAACTTCATCCGGGTGAGCTTGTTGGTGAGTTGTGATAAGGTCTTCTTCATGGCATCTAGCTCAAAGACCATGAGAGTATCAAGCTCTACTTGGGGTATAAATCTTTTCTCCATAAATGCTATTTTGTGAGCCTCATAACCTGGATAAGTAATAAACGGGGGTACGGTTGCAAATGGTTGCATCAGAATGAGATTCAACATGGGTGTGCGAGTAGCTAGATCTTGATTGCTTGCTACAAACAAATGTGGGACAACAAGGTTATTCATGATGGGCGTGGCTACATATCTTCCTTCTTGTGGGTCCATCTGTTGGATGAAGGTGATGGCTTTGTTGTACACCTTTTTCATCATGTCTCTATCTGCTGGGGGAAGTCTCCTCAAAAAGATTGAGGTGAAAGGATCCAAAGCCTTCAAGTAAACTTGTATGATAGCTTCATCTGGTATGGTGTAAGGAGCTTCGAGATTTTGATGCATTTTGTGAAAATGATGGTTGAACATAACAATGGGTTCCTTAGGATATTTCCTTGTTGTGATGAACTGGTGATATGTTGTGGCAGGATCCACATACAACTTGAAATTGATGAATTTGGTTTCAAATTCGTTCCATGCAGAGATAGACCCTCATGGTAAGTTTAGGTACTAATTGTATGAAAACTCTCCCAAAGTGTATGGGAATAGATGACAAACAATGTCTTGGTGGGCAATCTCTTTACGGGTACAAATTTCCTTGAAAGTAAAGATGTCTTCTTCTGCTATTCTTGATTCTCCATAAATGAATTGGGTGAAAAAATTCTCTAGATTTTTGGGTAACTCATGGAGCTTCCAAACAAAATTTAAAGGTGAGCTGGTTGCATTGGTGAAAAAGGCCATCGGACGTGGTTGTTGAAAATTTTGATTTTGGTCTATGGCTTCAATGACAGTCGAGGTAGCGATATGTGATTGTTTTCCAAGAGAATTATGAGACTTGGTAAGGTGGTAAGAGGATTTTTCTTTGGTCTTCCCTTTGTCACTATGAGCTCTATGATGGTGAGTGATTTCAAGGAACTCGCCTCTCTTTAGAGATGATCTAAGCACTCACTCAAATCTCTCTAGAGAGAATGATCCAATGTTATCCATCTTTTGAGTCTTGAGGCCCTCCTTCTAGCACCACTTCTATTGAGCATTGTTTTGACACAAGCCAACTTTCTAGGAACTCAAGATTCAATTTCCTCTCTTGAAATAACAATGGGGTTATTCCCAAGGTTCTCTGGGGTTGGGTCACAACCTGATTGGTTACTCAGTTGAAGATAAATGTGAATGTTCACAAGGAGACCTTTACTGGTTCATTCAAGACATCAAACTAAAAAACACTTTAGTTCTCTTTTGGTAGTTTCCATTTAAAAAAATATAGGTGTTGTAAGTAAAATGCTATTTTGTATTTTCAAGATGTGGATTTTCAAACTTTAAAAATATAATTTAAAGAGAGAATAGAGTAACGAGAAGTAAAATGGACTACTGAAAATAAAATCCTATGGACATAAACCATTGCAAACTCTTCCTTGCAAATTGAAAGATGGGGAGATTTGGAACAAACCCACAAAGCATAAATTAGACCAAGTGAAAATTCAATACTCCACGGATGCAAGCATTTGGAGAAAAGGTAAATTCACTCATGTGCAATATTCAAAATTGATCAAATCATGAAGCCACCAAGATGTACGCACCCACGAGACAGATTTATCATTAAACCCAAAGATGATCTCTTCCACGCATTTGTCATAGCAAGGTAAAGTAAACAACAACAAACTCCAACTAAAGAAACGTGAATCCAAAACACAATAAACAAGAGGCTCTCTGAAAATAATGAATAATGAAAGCACATCCAATAATTTTGCATAGGTAGAAGAAAATCAAACACACCATGAATGAAGCACCAAATGTATATCTTTATTACATTAGGAATCCAACCCTTTACATTGATTTTTTATTACAATACATAGAGTTTGATCCACAACTCTGAATTACAAATTTAGGGTACCAGAGAGAAAAACTAAATTAAACTAAAACTTTGTTGAAAGGGAAACTACTCTTAACTGATACTAGATAACTTACATGGATTCTTGAATCCATTTTCAACCAGTCCACCCATGCAAGGAGGGTCAAACTCACCAAGAAGAAAAGAGAAAAGAAGGAGGATTTCTTCTGCAAACTTGGAGTCTTCTTCTCATTTCTTGGATTTTTCCTTGGATTCTTCATCTGGAGGCTCTTCTGGTGGTGGAGATTGGTAAGAGACCCTTAGTCCATTCAAAATGAACTCAAGTTAACCATTAATCTGATCTGGATTTCAATTGGTGTGCAAAAATGTGGTCTCATTTGAAACAACCAAATTTTTGGACCCTGACCTCAACTCTGAAACTTTTAATGTCCCCAAAACTTCTCAAGTGTTAAAAAAAAATGCTGGTCCAAAGTTTGGACTTGTCGGAAGCTGAAAAGGCCGAAACATTTG
The DNA here is from genome assembly GCA_018584345.1 of Thuja plicata. Classification (NCBI taxonomy): domain Eukaryota; kingdom Viridiplantae; phylum Streptophyta; class Pinopsida; order Cupressales; family Cupressaceae; genus Thuja; species Thuja plicata. The sequence goes on along the minus strand of MU226956.1, from coordinate 1,441,727 downwards.
GGAGGCTGAAAGGCTAAAAAAATTGGAAGGCTAAAAAAATTGGAGGGCTGAAAGGCCGAAAAACTTGGAGGGCTGAAATGCCAAAAAACTTGGAGGGCCAAAAGAAGACATCTATTACTTCCACCTATTCCAGGACTTCTTTCTACTTCTCCAATATGGAGGCTTGACATTTTTCATAAATGCTAATTTTCTTGATTATGCACTTGATCCAAGTCTCAAAATTTTCTAGCTCCTCACCCTCATATATCTTTACCAAAATTTGGAACCATTGTTTCTTAATAATCTACAAATCTTGGAGGGCGGTTCACCATTTTCTTTTCTCAAACTCAAGGCCACCCTCATTTATCATCAAATCAATCAAATTTGTAGCTTCTATTAGAATAACCCTATAAGGTTTGAATACCCATTTGATGGCACCTTCCCGTACTACTCAAGATCTTCCTTCCAATCTACACTTGCTTTGATGAAGGATGGTGTTAACCCTGCCATCAAGTGTGGGGTGTTTCTCTTATCTAACATTGCCTGTAATAAGGCCTCTAGGCAATTGGGGTCAATAGGACCAACCATTTTGTGAATTAATTTCTTCAAGGATTCATTCTGTTCTGTCAAGGTTTTTATTGTGTCTTCATACTTACTCATGAAACCCAGGGCATGTTTAAGCCCTAAGGCTGCTAGTGTCTTTCTCCCTTCCTTGGTGGGTTCCCCCAAATCTACCTCCTCAAATGTATAGTCTTCTAGAGTTTCTTGCATTTGAGAGGTGCTATCAGATGGGATTGCAACTTGTGCCTTCCAATGCCCCCTCATGCATTGAGTGACATATTACATTATCCATGCTGGTAATATGATCTTCTTCTGATGAAAAGGTTTCCCTATGGATGCTATATCTATATTTTCCCCTTCATCCTCATCTATATAAGTTCTTCTCCTTAACTAGATTTCTTTAGTAAACCATGTAGGATTACTAGATGTGGTGACCATCTCATGTGGGGTAACCTAAAGAACTAAATCCAAATTTTGGGACCCTGAGCCACCACTTTATCTGGCCCTTTTTCCTATTCTTGTCTTTGTTCCCCTTCATTCATTTATCCTCAGTGTTCTTCTTTTTCCCTTTCCTCTTCTCCCTTGTCTTCTTCTTCCATTGCCTCAACTTGTCTTTCCAAGCCTTTGTCTTCATCTCCTAAGGAGCTAATCAATACTTCAGTATTGAGACCAGTCATGACCTTCAATGTGGTTTCAAAAGGTGACACAGACTCTACGGTTACTAATCCTCCAGGGGTCAGGATGTGGCAAGGAAAAGGGATTGATGATGGTGGAGTAGGTGTTAGGAGATTTATAATTAGAAGTATGAGAGTAGTTGGTGGAGTTTGGAGAAATGGTGGTGGAGTAGGAATAGGAGGTGGAACAGTAGTTGGTGGAGTAGGAATGTGAGGGGGCATTTTAATAGTAATGGTCTCTATTGTGGGCTCATTTCTGGTCAACTCTTGGGTGATTAGGGACTCTTGATTCTTGAGCCCTCGATCCATTTTAGAGCTCTCTCCCATAATAGGTATATTTGGATTTGGATTGGTAAATTGAGTGGGAGGTGGAGTTAGGGTTACCTATGGTTGAAAAAGAGAAGGACCACCTACCTCATCTCCTATTGAATAACCTAGCGTGTCCTGGCCTTGATCTGAGAAACCTTCTAGGGCCTCAAAATATGACATTTGGAACTCATCTGATCCTAGAGCATCCAAGGGGTTGTCTTTCTCTTTAGGAAACTCTTGGTGTTTCCTAATAGTCTCCTTTTCTCTCCTTTTTTGAGACCTTTTCCTTTCAACTAGAGGGACCTCTCCCTCTTCCTCTTCTTGCGGGTGCTCCTATATGATTTCTAATTTCAGGGACATAAAAGCTTTCTTCCTCTCATATGTCTTCTTTCCCTTTCTAGTGGTAGGGGAAGATTGTCTAGAAGTGGAGGGTCCTTCATCTGGTGAAACTTGTCCTAGCCCCATGGGAGAATCTATTTTCCTAGTCATTCTTTTCTTAGGAGCCTTGGGCCTTGGGTTTGGCCCATACTCCACTACACATTCATGGTCGTATACCATGCTTGGATTCTATGGCGGTACCTTCTTGTATTATGGCACTATACTTTTCTCTCTGTGTTGTTTGTCCACTTGCTTGGGTGGTTCCATCAATGTTTTCACACGTATTAGGCTCATCTTGTAGGGCCTCTTAAGCCATTCCTCCATTGTTCTCATCACATTCCTTTCCCAAAAATAAAAATTGTCATTTTCATCCTTATCAACCTCTGCATTCATGATGGGCCTGTCATATATCTTATCATCTATGTAAATAGCCTCCAAGACCTTTTCTAAATCATGCTCCCAATCTTTTTAAGCAATAGGTGTCTTTATGACTTCCTTTGCCAAGGTAAGAGTCATTCTACGATAATCCCATATTCTAACATCATGATCATCTACATAGTTCATCCAATGATCCCTCAAGTGTGGTTCGTGAAGGTAGAACTTGCCAATAATATGGTTGTAAGTGCCTATAGGGTCAAAACAAAGTCGTACTATCTTGTAAAGCTGTAGGGGACAATCATCCCATTCAAAGGCCTAAGATTTACAGACCTTCATATCATATAGGGTATATGGTCCTAGTGAGATGGGAAAATCCCAACAATGCTTCTTCTTGTGTTTTATGTGTTCATATGCATCTGCTAGTTTTCAGGCCATCTCCAAAATAATTATCCAGTCGAATGGATATCTAGGCAACTTCTTTGGTTTCCAATTTGATCCATCTATCTGAATGTAAGTGAATGTTCTAAATTGTATTTAATAAGCCCTTATGGCCCTCACCTTGGAGGTTTCTTCTTCTGACATCCTTTTTGGAAAATCACCCTCAATGGATTGGATGATTGAAAAAATGAAGGCGTCATTGACTATCCTGTAGTCTGGGTTGTCTTCTGACATTTTTTCCCTTTTTTGTAGTTGAGGATACACAATGTGAGGATATGTATTGGGGTCATTTAGGTTTCCCATCTTAATGAGTCCTGGGTAATCTTCCCATGCTGCCAATAGGTACACCACATAGGTACTCATGTAAAACTTGGGGTTGTGTTTCACTACCACTAGCTGTTCATCCAACTTATCATTGATGATGGCCCCCCAATCAAGCCTATCCCTATGACCTCTGAGTCTTTCTATCAAGAGAATCATCCAATTATCTAGTTGGGATGATTGTGGTAACCCATGTAGTCAGCTTAGCACTATTATGACTTCCTTGGTATCATCTTTAATGTATCCTCTCCTTAATTCTATCTTGTCTAGCTTATTTTTGGGGAAAGGTTGCTCGAGGTAATGGTTATTAACTATTTTATAGGCCTCTTCCCCTTTGTTTTTGAACCACAAGTTTCCCTTCTCTATGAAAATGTCATAGAACTTGTCTATGCCTTTGTGGAGGTGGAAGTCATCCTCTATGATGTCTGGCCTAATATCTAATACTACTTGGCCCTCTACATTCAGAACCACCCTTTTGTCAGAGTCATAATGGTTCACCAAGCTGATGATCAGTTCAGGTGAGGCCATGACCACTGGGTGGGATGCTACATTGACCAGTCCTACTAATATCGGGAGGTACAATACTCTGATCTCCCGACTGGTTGTTCACACCTTGTTAGGAATTCATCCCAATCTACATTCCTGATATCAGTATCAGTGATTTCAATGTGCTTATTGCTAATTTTGGAAGGGGGAGTGTTACCCTTGTATAGGTACTTCATGGGTTATGCAGTCTTTTTCTTAGGCATTTCTAGAGTGAAACATGCAAGTATCAGTATTTTATTTGAAGAAAAACTTAATGAAAGCTGAATAATCTAAGAAAATAGAGGAAAAAACTATCTAAGTAGCCAGGAATGCAGTTTTTCACACTTTCAGCCCTTTCAGGGTTTCATGCACTGAAAACGGGTTTGAAGGCTAAAAGGATGAAAGTGAGAAAAGCCACCATTGAAGAGAAAGATTTTCTAGACTTTTCAGCATCTGAAAGTCCGAGGGTTTTTGTGGACACTGAAAATCTGAACAAGTTTATGAACTCTAAAAGTTTGATATCTCACTGAGGTGAACAATGCTTTCAGGGATTCAGACTTGTCAACATTTTAGACCTTGTGAAGGTATGACGGCTGAAAAGGCCAAATATCCAAAATGGCACTTGGACTCCCAACCTGACCTTGTTTTTGGCCTTTCAGAGGCTGAAAACCATTGACAAAGGTTGCGACCGAAAGAAAACAAAACCCTAACACAAAAAACTAGAAAGAAATAGAACTGACCCGATAAGGAGGGACTTCCTTGCTAAACATTGAAGGTGCCAAAGGCCCTAATAGACTAGGGGAGAGGGAAGTCCTCACACCCTAGGCTGGAAAAGCACCACGAACAAAAACTCTAAAACTAAACCAAGAAGAGGGAAAAAAATATGAGACAACAAAGAAGGAACGTACCTTGAAGGAGCTAGGAGTGTGGGAGGATGACACAACAAAGCCTGGAGGCACGGTGACATGAGTCTTAGGATAGAGGGAAAAAATGGAAAAATCATGAACTCTCGAGAAGTTAGAGTAAAAAATGGTGAAGTGAGTCAGATTAGGGCCCTTTTGGAAATTTATAACCCACAAAGCTTACGTCAACACTTTCGATGTTTTTGTAGTCTAAAACACCGAAAGTTAGAAGATAGACACCTTTGGCCTTTTGGTGTTTTTGGAGGCCAAAAACCTTGAATGGGCCGAATTTTGATCTTTTGGCCATTTCGGTATTTCAAAGTACTATGGTCTTTCGAAAGGCCAAAAGGGCCCAAAGACCGAAAAAGGTGTTCTTTTGTTTTATCATGCTTACACCCTGTCTTCTGAGACTGACCGAGTGAGGACTCAAGGGTGTAGACAAAACCAAAAGCCAACAAACACAAAGAAAAAGGGCTCTCCCCATGGTTAAAGGACCAAAAAGTGGGGTGTGTGTTGTGGACCCACAACAAGTTTTATTTGTATCCCAAGACTAATATGAATGACATCCTTTGACAATGATGAGACACTTACTGTCACTATTGAGACATTTCATAATGATTATTAATAATTCTAATTTATTCATTCAGATCACACTCTTCCATAATCATTACTAATAATCCCTTTAATGATTCCTTGAGATGATGTTAGGGTCAAAAACATGATTACAATGAGGTTAGGGTCAAAAGCATGATTACAATGGATTTGGCAACATCAAATGAACTGAATAGATGCAGAAGAATTGGATTCAAGCTTGATTTAAGGTATGGTTGACCATTGGGGACTAAGAGTTGACTTGGGTTGACCAAGGTTGACTTTCTTAGATTGAAGTAGAGAATACGCGGCTCAGTTGATTAGGAAAAATATTGAGGAGGAATCTTGCAAGGAAGGTGTTAGTGATCAACTACATTTGAGTAACAAGTTAATTTTCATTTTTGACCATCAAAAAATTGTCAGATTTTGATTTCGATCCCAAAAATGGATTTAGGACTTTCCAATTAGCTAAGGGTGAGATTTTTGTGCTCATCAGAGAAATTTTGAAAATTACGTCAAAACCTATATAATGACCAAAAGGGTCATTTCAAATCATTTTCACTCCTCACTTCAAAATTCAAAACCTTCTCTAAGAAAAAACATTATGGTGACAAATCATCGATTTCAGCGCATGCAGAGGCACAATAGGGTCCAAGATTATCCACATCCAGTGAGTAATAAAAAAACCATCCTGTTAATTTCCAATTTGGTACATTTTAGTTTGTCATATGGGCTGGTGAGAGAACTCATATGAAAAAACACCAAAAAATTAGTTTTTCATATCAGACCATGGTTTTTTTTCATCTAGAGATGACTCATTACTTGTACGAGGTCCTTCATACATGTCCCTTCAATCGTATACAGATAGTTGTTTTGTCATACCAAAAGGTTTTTTTTTACTATCTTTATTCTCGACTTGTATGAGTCTTCATGTCAGTGCTTCTTTGTTGTAGTTTTTCATATGGTAAACAACAAGTTTTTTCAATATCTTTAACATAAAAATTTGTTTTTTTTTTCTAATAAATTTAGATTCATTTGCATGTTTTCAGCTTATCTAATCATCATTGTTCATTTATTCAGCATTTTTAGCTCAATTTTGCTCGTGTATTGGTGATTTTTCATTGTTTCTCTTTTGCAGGAATAGTTACCATATATTTAATTTATATCTAATTAGCCTCTGACCATATAGTTAGTGAGGAATCTCTCAAATGTATAGAGAGTTCATCTTGGTAAGTGTGGATTTAGTTGGATACTCTAGATGCTAGATATCTATGTGAACCACAAATTTATCATAGCCTTGGTAGAGTGGCTCCATAGTGAGCACAACATGTTTCTTTTTCCTATAGGATATTTACAAGATTCTACAAATTCTATTTACTAGAGGCTATGTGGAGAATGACATAGCTCCTTGACTTGGCATTCAGGCTCTAATCCAAGTTTTTCATGATCATATTATTCTAGATCGAGAGATCACCTAGGATTACATGGTGATCTGATATGGTGCCCAATATCCTCTTCCTTGCATCATGGAGGGGTTCATCAAGTGTTTTATCATGGCACCCAGGAGACAATAGGGATTCCTTTGCATTTGGGGGTGGATTGTGGAGAGACCTGTCACTAGGCCAAAGTAGTTAGGATGGGATCGGTGCCTCCTCACATAAATGTATCATGAGATGCATGAGGTTGTGTTTTTCGGTGCTAGTGGTATAGATTTAGGTGTACTTGTTTTGCAGGTGTGGGCATGGGAGTGCCTTCACATTTTTAGGCCTATGATAGATGATCCATGACAAGGTAGTCAACCTTTTGTATACAAGTATTCAGGTTTTCTTATGTAACCCCACATGGAGAAGATAGATTACTAGAGGTGGCAGCTAGAAAACCTTAGTGTGGCAGTTTGGAGACCTTACAGAGGTACCGAGGCTTGGGCTGATTGGAGGGATCAAATGAGAGATTTGTTTATTTCACATCCTTTAATTGGGAGGAACTCATCTATTATTGAGCAATTTTCTCTTTCTCGGGTACTGAGGCAGTACAGGTGACCTCAAAGCATCTCTTAGGAGTTCATTTCCTATGCTATCTTTGTGGACAAGGAGCAAAAATGGTGGGCTCCTAGGTTCTCTCTCTCTCTCTCTCTCTCTCTCTCTCTCTCTCTCTCTCTCTCTCTCTCTCTCTTTCCTTATAGGATCTTATTAAGTTGCAGTGACTATCTTGGGATTACCTAGAGGATGTGGCTGATGTAGGGGTCATGCCACAATATAGAGACTACTTCATTCACCATCCCTTCCCTAGATTCATAAATCTCATAGAGAGAGAACCATATATTGATGAGGATGATGGCCCTCAAAGAGTAGAAGGTGTGGGGCAGAAGGTTTAAATAGCTAGGGGAGAAGGAGGAGACTAGGGTGTGAGTTCTAGCACATCATACATAGCTAGGAAACAACTACAATGTGGAGAGGGGGGAACTTTAGGTTCTTTAGGTGTTGGTCCTCCTCCCACAGGTGCAATAGATGAGGAGATGGGTGATGCAAAAGGGGATCTCATTTTTGATAATGTAGCCTGACAGGTTTGATAGAAGAGGGATGCACAGGTTGGTGAGGAGGAGGGTGTGCCTAGAGAGCAGACCCCATAGGATGTGACCTGCACCTTGAGGGAATAGATCTGAGGGCTATAGACATAGTTAGTGGTGGATTAGACATAGATTGTAGAGTGAGACCATGCTATTGATGAGAAAGATGAGAGGATCCAAGGTTTTACAACTAAACATAGTGCTCTTCAGTGCAAGGTTACCCAGTAGACTAGCAGGGAAGCCTATTATGTGGTAACATACAACATGGTAGTTCCTTTAGCTTAGCAGGTACCCCCATATTCATAGTACTTGTCAAGATCAGAGGCAGAAGGCCCTCCACCTAGAGTAGATATACCTCTACCTCCTCCTTGTGATGGTAGTGAAGGAGGGAGTGATTCTTTGTAATGCCCTGCTAGGGAACCCAGGAGAACTAACCTAAACATGACACTAAATCTATGGATTTTTTTTTAAATTTTTATAACAATAATGATAACAATGCAGAAGCAACACAATCAAGTACATGACATACACATAAGTACAACAAAACATAGATAACATTTCTTGAGGGTTCCTTGACGTAGAATTACTTAAGCATAATAATCTATGAATAACAATTATAAACTAACATAAATGATACATCAAATGAATCTAATAGTATACATCTCAGTTAAATAAGATCACATATACATTTGATACCCAAGGTATACAACTTAATCAACATCCATTGCACAAGTCACAGGGTATGTAATGATACATAATAAAATAATAAAATGCATCCTCCAAAGGATGATAACCAATATACACATATGGTACAAGTACACAACTCATGTAACTGAACAAGTCACCATAAGACTAAGAAGATAGAACTGCAACAAGGATCATCCAAGCATGAAGAAGAACCATCAAAATATCAATGGTAATAAGAATCACTACCACCCGACCGCGTGGAACCAAAGGTCCACTCCCACCATGCTGAGGAGATAGTAATAGGTCCACTCACACGGGGTATACAAAAAAAAGGTAAACACCAATGTATACATTACATCATACTCAAATGCATAGGAAGATCCTAGAAGCACTCTAAACCACAATAAGGAATACTAAACAATACCAGAGGTAACCGACACACATAGGATAACCTAAGATGTATATAGGGAAGTGTCATCACATAAGTCTACCCTTGAGTTAACCCTAGTAGTCCCTCTTAGACGTTGGCCCCCAAATGACTCTATGTGGCTCAATAATCCTTTCGTGAAGACAAGGATCCCAACTCTCCCATCCTAGCATATGATAAACTCAAGGCATGGGTAGAGGCTCAGTTACCTTATTAATACATTTTAAAACCCCTTAATGTTTCATATTTTCACTTATTAAGTAACTTGTCAATGAGATTCCCTAGTAGCCACTTAAGACCCTGGACTCATTGCAAGCCACTTCCCCTCTATACACTTATTTAACCTACCTAAGTTCATAATCAAAGCATTGAGGTATACTTGGTTCTCAAATCACAACCTTCTCATTCAGGAGAAAATAGGTTCTCAATAACCAAACAATAACCACAATATCCTTATAAAACCATAAAGCACATCATATCTGAATCAGGTCGGGGTGTAAGAAATCAAGACCACAACATCACCACAAAAATATGAATTGACTTCATACAAGTTACCATGAAGAAACAAATCCCCAAAACCTCTGTTTTTACACCCTAAAGGTCATCTATCCCAACAGATACCCGAAAATAAAAAATATCACATAACATTAAAGAATCCATAATTCATTTCATCACGCACTCAAAACACAACATGGCATAATAAAATGCATATTCAGAATACACTAATTAATCACAATGTCAACGTTGGGATAAACAAATTTATAACATCCTAATTATGCAAATTTGTTCATTCATTAAAATTACTATCCAGGAATAATTAAATATTCAATGCAAGTGAACATTAACAATTTCCTATAGATTTATTTATAAAAGCTACATGTAAATGAATCTATGGAATAATTACCAATCTCCAGTTATAATTACAAAATTACAAAATCGTAGGTGTAACATGCACATTAATAAAAGTCGCACAATAATAACACTAATATTATCTAGTTTACACCATCAAACTCATTGATTAATAATAGTTAATTTATACATAATACAAAACCCTCTTCCATTTATAAATTAACAATACTATTAATTAATAAATAAACATAAAGAATAAACAACAATATTATACAATAATGAAAATAATCCTTACTAAAAGAAAAACAAAACATTTCATTAAACTAAATTTAAATAGTATTGATTAAATTTAAATACTATTAATTGCTAAATTTAAAATTATATTAAAAACTAAATTAAAAATTAAATTAAAACTAATTTCAACCAAACTAAATTAAATTAAAATGAATTTAAAACAAAAAAAATAAAAAATAAATAACATTTAATTAACTTAAATTTAACTAAGTATTAAAAAAACCCAGCGAAACAAATTTAAAAGGGGGGGGGGGAGGTTGTCCCCGTGGGTTTACCTACGGCCACCTTTCTCTCTCCCTTCACGGGAGACACTGTAGCCTGCACAGCATGCGGACCTCCATGCGGTCTCCCTTGGGAGCCACGGGGGTTGGGGTGGGGGAAGTGGTGGCCCCCGCCCCAAGCCACTTATTAGTTTTTTTTTTAAATTGCATAAACCACTTTCTTCGCTTTGCTTTGATTTGTTTTTTTATTTTTATTTTTAAATAAGTATCTACTCTTAGCATTAATATGTAAACTACAGTTTACATTTATTTTATTTTTTTCAATTAATTTTTTTTACTAGTGCAACAAATTAAGTCTGTATTTGAAAAAAAAAAAAAAATTTACTACTTTTTTTTTCCAGCAATAACTAATAACTTAATTTTTTCTTTCTTTCAAAACTTCTAAGCCATATTTTCAACAATATTGGCATTTTCATTTCAATAAAAATTATATTAAAGTAAGAGGACTTTTTCTTCTTTTTTTTCTCTACAACATGCAAGATCATAAAAACAAGGGCTTAATTTTTTTTTAAAATATAATTATTTATTTTTCCCAAGAAGAGTTTCCTAGTTTTCAAGCATGCAAATTTAACCCTATTTTCTTATTTTCTTTCAAGTTTGATCAGGGGTTTGGGAAAGGACATGGTGAAGGTATGAATCTCATCTTTCCATGGCAAGAAGCTACAGATCTAAGCGTTTCAAACAAGATTATCAACATTTATCAAATTTCTCTCAAAGAAGTTTTCCTTCTATAGATCTGAAACCCTAAGGCCAAAAGTTGAAATGCATACACTACAATTAAAAACCCTAATGCCCTTTTGAATTTAACACCCAAAAATGAAACCCTTTATGCCCACAAGCACAAATATGACATGCAAATTGAAAGAAAGCACAAAATTGAACTAAAATCACATGTTTCAATTCTAAATCAATGAAATCACTAAATACCTCAAATAAGGAAGATCACACAAAGGGTCCTAGCTTTCAGATGCATGGAAGACGTGGATATGAAAGATAGAATTCAAAAGATGAAGACCCTACCTCAATAACTGATGAGAAGCCCAATTTCACAAATTGAAGCAAGAAGAATCCACAAATCCAAGCAAGAGAATCCACAAATCCAAACAAGTTGTCTCTCAAAACTCCAATCACCTGATTTCTCCTTCTCCTTGATTGAACAACCCCCAAAAGGCTTCCAATCCAAAGATATAGATAATCCAATCAATTAGATTTTTAAAAAGAGAAAACCCTAAAGGGAATATAAATTATCTAATTATTAATTAAGATAATTCCTTTATTTTCAATTTCACTTAAAGCATGCAAAACTCAACTTTAGAATATCAAAGCAAAGTGTTAAATTGAAAATGCATGAGAATATATTTCAATTAAATTAATCAATTAATCATGCAACTTAAAGTAATATTCAATATTTAAACTATGCACAATTAATTACAATTAATTAAATTTAATATTTATTAAATCTTAATTATTTTAATCATGACTTAATAATTAAATCAATTAATTAAATATAGGCATTTAATTAATATTTAATTATTAAATAGCCATATATTTCCTATATCAATGTTTTAACCTTATTATAGGTGCAACAATTACCATTAGTATTTTGCATAAATATTCATTAAATAAATCAAGCTAAAAGCATCATTTAAAACACTTGAAACCCATCCAAACAGAAAATCAACTGAAAGAGACAACAACTAAAACAAAAACCAAACACACGCAAACAGGCTCACGAATCCACGTCACTTGACGGATTCAAATAGGATAGTCAATTAGATTCTTTGTCCATCAATAGGAAAAAATAAGGGTTTAGGGCATAGATTTGGACCTGAATACTATCTCCCCTCTCTTACCATTGAGATATTGCAATAGGGCACAATTAGTCCTGCCAATTCAGGGAAGACGTAGCCTAGTACCTACAAACCTGTCATCACCAACACAAACATACATGCATAATATAGCAAACAATGGTTGAGACTAGGTTATCATGTGGATCTCACTGAAGCAAGTAACTACAACTTTGGCTCATACCAGACCAAGCACATCAAACAATAATGCAAAACATACAATGATCCATGTGCATATAAATCTAGGGTCAGTATTGTTAGAAAACCATAATCCAAATGAAATACTAACATATACATAAGGATCATAGAGTAACCATAAATCATATGCAAACAAGAGATATAATACTCTAAGCAATGAATCAATAACATACTAAAATGTGATACATAAATATCCTCAGGATCAACCGAAATAAACCACACATACATAAACATGCCTATAAGAGTTCGGCATCTGAAAACTGAAAAGCAAACTAAAAGGTGGGTATTACAGTCTTAACATTCCCCTCTTCTATCTCATCCCATTCTGATTTTTTTGTGAGATAAATTGATTGTACACATGATTCATTTTCATCGAGGATGTATATTTTTCTCAAGATTATCTGAGCACCTTTTTGCAGACCTTGATATTTATTATATATATGATCGAGTTGTTCTCAATTGCAATGTCTTTGTGTTTATGCCTTCTTTTATTTTTCTTATTGATGTGTTACTTTTGAGTAGATTATCATCTTGTATCATTTTTCTGAGTAGCTCTTGCACATATCTTGGATGAAAAAATTATTTTTTCTCATTATTAATATGGTCATATCGTGATATGTTGTTCTCTTAAAACTGTGACAATTTGATTATTGCTTGGTTGATTATGACTCTTTCTTGCAGATATATAACCTTTAAAGATAAATGTAGTTGATTCTTTCAGTGAAGGATTTGACATTAGAAGGATAACTTATTTTGTTTTCATAATGCTATTATGAAAACCTAAGAATGAAATGCAACATATGATGCAATTCTAGTCAATGATTCCTTTAGCCAGTTTGTCATCAACAAGCATTTGGGGACATTAGAGTCGATACAAACCTTACTGGTGTCACTGCAACCATAAGGATAAGAGTATGACTTTCATCAGATAAACTATGGGAAACTAATGTAATAATCAAGGTATAAGAACTAGGATGACCTGAACATTAATCCCAATTGATAACCATGAGTGCATCCTTACATAAAAATTAGATCAATAGTCAAGGAGATAGTTCTAACCTCACCTTGGATTACAAATAAATAGATTTGAGGTATGTGAGGCTTATACACCTTACTATGGAGGCTCTTATCACAAACACTTAGTTTATTTGATGTTAAAGGATCATCGGGACCACACCAACAATTAGAAATCAAACAAAAGAGTATGAAAACCATTGAGAACAGATAAAATTCAAGAAAATATTCCACATATCTTCAACAAGTTTTTATTTTTATGAGTTTGTCTATGCAAGGTGTTTAGAAACACCATTTTTCTTATGGGTGTTAGTGTTGAAAAATATTGTTGTGTGCTTGAGTGTTATTAAGCCAAGATTTAAGTGCATTGATATATTATCCAGTGTCTGTTGAAAAACATAGATGTGTCCAAATAGGTAGTGTTGAGAAACACTGTTTGATTAAGGTGTTGAAAAACACTAGGGTGTCAGTGGAAAACTGTCTGGTGGATGGAAGACCAAGATAACTAATGTTGATTAGTGAGACGAATGAAAAAATGTTACACGGTGGCCTTAAAATGCCAGGAGATTTCTCTTAGTGAGGAATAAGCCTATAAGACTAAGACATCGATTGATTCCAAGCTATGTTGTCAATTCAATATTTGGAATGGGTTGTTCAAGGTCATGAAAGTGACTAAGAGTTGTTAAATTCAATAAATCAAGTTGATTTCACTGTAGATGAGATAGTCAAGCTATGAATTGATATATGGAGCACTAGTTACAATTGACGCATGTTTTCCAGGTTTTCACCACTTGGCAGAATTGTTATTTACTCTATCGAGGCGCTTGTTTACAAGGTTTTCACCGAGGCACTTTTTTCTTATTTCAATTTTTTTTCCTTTTTTTCTTTTTTGATTTTTTTCTTGATCCATCAAGGCATCTATTTTCTAGATTTTTACCAGGATGATTATTTTTTTTAGGACTTTTTCCAAATGTTTTTGTCTTTTTCTACTTTTTGTTGTTTTTGGGATTTTTTTAGGACGTTTTCATTGTAGAGGAATTGCACAACATATCTAGCTATTGAACTTCTTCAAGTGGATTGTGTTGATGGGATCAATAAATGTCTCACCTTCTGGAGTTGATAGTTGATAGGATCTAGAGCCAAATGCTGTTGTAATCACTAAGGGACCTAGCCAATTGGTTTCAAATTTTCCCTTTTGCTCGTGATGTTGCTAATTCTTTGGATTTTATCTAAGTAAAAGATCACCAACCTAAAATTTTATGTATCTTACTTTCTTATTATAACCTCTAGACATCCTTTTTTGATAGATCCTTAGATGGTTAAATGCTTCTTTTCTTTTTTCATGAAGTAGTTCTAACTCCTGGATCCTGGGAATCCAGTAATCTTCATCAGTTATGAGTCCCTGCAAAGAGACTTTGAGTGATGGTATATGTACTTCAATAGGTAGTACTTATTCTGCACCATATACCAAGGCAAATGATGTTTCTCTTGTCGGTGGGGATGCTAGTATTTTCTAGACTTACTGTCCTATGCAATATTTTCAATATCTTTTTGTTGGCTGCTTCAGCCTATCCATTCTCTTGAGGATATTAGATAGAGGAACAGTGCTGGGTGATTTTGAACTTTTCACACAATTCATCCATTTCCTTGTTTTTGAATTGTCCCCCATTGTCTGTTATAATAGACGAAGGTATCCCATACCTGCAAATGATGTAGTTTGGGATAAACATTGATACTTGTTTGTTAGTTAGTTTGATAAGTGGGACTACTTCAACCCACTTTGTGAAGTATTCATCCATTGCAATGATAAATTTATGTCCACTAGATGAGGAGGGATATATTTTCCCTACAAATTCAAAGGCCCATTACTGGAATGGACAGGTTGTGATGAACACTAACAACTCTCGAGGAGGAGCATGGATTAGGTTGTTGTCCAGTTGGTATATTTTGTAGGACTTGGCAAAATGAATAGCATCTCTCTCCATGGAAGGCTAGTAGTACCCCAACTTTAGCAGTTTCTTAGCCAATGAAAGACCATTTGAATGATACCCACCAATACCTTCATGGAATTCCTTTAGCGCATGTTCAAAATCTTCACGTTCTAGACATCTAAGGAGAGTACCATCTAGACCTCATTTGTACAAATTGTTAGCTATGATAGGATAATGTGTGGCATTTATTATAAGGTTTCTCTTCTCATTTCTAGATAGGTTATTATGAATTATTTGGTTACAAAGGTAGAAGTATATTTGGTTGTATCAAGAGGATTTAGGGCCCACAATTGAGTATACTATTTGGGATTCTTGGGAATCATAGGATGGAAAGGGGAATTCTTCCTATGTGTGTGATTTTTGTACCTGTTACCTGCGACACAACACTTCAATAGATCATTGCATTAGTGGAAAACATGGTTAGAAGAGCATATAAAACACTAAAATTGACCTATTTATTTCTAACTAAGAAAAGTATGATAAGCAACATAACAGCCCTCAATTTATGCTACTATCAGTGACATATACGACTTAGCATGAAATATTTGAGTTAAAAATAAGAAAGATACTCCTTAAACATGCATTCTAGCTTTGAAATGAGGATTATAACAACGCATTAACAATGAAACTGTGATAAATCTAACATATTATATAATCAAATAATAATCTAGGTAGCATAACAATACATTCTTCTCTAAAATTATGGACTTATTTATGCTCAAAAACACCTTCTATTTATAGAAGAATTAGGAGAGAGGGGGCGGGACAAGGTGCATTAATGGAGTTGTAAAACTCATTAATGGGGTGTAAGAGGAAATAAATGCCAAAGGCATTCAATAGGCATGGGGAGGATGTATGGTAAGCTTGAGAATGTGGACTTGAGGGAAGGAATCTTGAGATTCCTTGACTTTCTCAAGTGGTTGGTGTCCTTAATCATTTAATAATGAAATGTGAAAACATTAGGAGGTGGGTTAGGATGGGATTAGGATTAGAATTAGATTTAGCAAGGGTGAATGGGTTGGGATAGGTTTGAACCCAGAGTCAAAGTGGTTGAAGTGGGTTAGGTTATGGGTTTAGAGGAATATTAATGAAATAAATAAAACTTATTTAATTCATTCAAAAATAGGAATATTAATTATTTAAGCTTTTAATTGCTTTTTAAAAATCAATAGGACTATAGCCAATTTAATTAAATTAATTAGGCTAGGGGAATGGGTTCATTTGCAAGTGAGCTATTGATTTAGGAATTTATTTAATTCCTTGTGAATAAATCATTTTTTCCATGTATTTGATTGATTATTTGATTTTGGCTAAAATTAATTAATTTAGTGATTTGATCACCTTAGGAGATTAAATTGTGTATGCAATGAAAATACCTGCAGCTGCACAGCAAGTCAAAACATGCAAATACAAGATATACTAATAAACCAAAGCATGTAAAGAACTTGAAACACAACTATATTTTCACTACAACCTCCGATGAGCTAAAACAAGTGCACCCAAGACTTGTTTGATTTGCTCTTAGAGATTTTGTGGGTGTGCTCTCCCAACACAATGCAATAAATCCCACTATGATGCAAAAAGATGAAGATTTGAGCACAAGTATGTGGAACTTGCCCCAAATCTCTCTCAAAATGATAAATGCAAATGCAAAGTCTACACTAAGAATGCAAATGCAAGAGATTGACAACTAGATTAAGATGAAAACTAAACTAAG
>MU226956.1:1408441-1420418 GCA_018584345.1 Thuja plicata | reverse complement strand
TATATATATATATATATATATATATCTAGTTCTTTCTAATTCTCTGATATGTTGATACTCTTTATGTAGACTTGTGTCATATTTTGATTTGTACCATATTTGAGGCATATATCTGATGCAGTTGTTTCTGATTTTGACATGTTCATGATGTCTCTTTGTTTTGATAGATTTATTTTCACATGTGATTAGATCTTGGTCATATGATGAGTTAGATTTAGATGATGACATCATTTATGTGTTTGGATTTATCACTGATATAAATATGTTTCAAATGATTCTATGTGAATATGCAAAAGCATGTTTTTGAGTTTTTCTTATGCAATATAAAATGTATGGATGCACTTAGGATGTAGACATGAAGCACATAAATGCTTTTTTTTTGTATTTTCTTTCCGTCTCATTTTATGAATGTAAAATGTATGTTATGGATGTGCAACGATATTGATATCAGTAATAGAAAATAGATGTAATTAAATTGGATTTAGAAGAAGAAAATAGAAATCATTTTGGAGCACAAATTTCCCTATGTTGTTAACTTCTTTCACAAATGCATCATGCAATCTTTAAATGCATCTATATGCAGACTCTTAGGAATTGTCACTGATTTGTAGATATTGTAGCTTTTTATCATCATTAGGAACTTTTCAGAATGGAGACCACTTGATAGTACAACCATCACTAATAACCACTGATATTATGAAAGTATGAATACTATTTTGTATTGAAATGTTGAAAATAGACCTAGGTATCAAGGCATAGAAGCTAGGATAACATGATAGTCACCTTCCTTTTATTATATCAGATCCTGAGTAAGGCAAGATATTGGACCTGCAATGACCTTGAAAATTCATATCCTTTGTACATTATGCTTCGTATACCATAGTGAGAATCTGATGTTAGAAAACAAACAAGGAAATTATGTCAACCTCACTGTAGTTTACACATAACAAAGATCAAGCTATATGTGGCTATCCACCCATAGTGGAAAATCTTACCATAAACATCCAAGCTAGGTGAAATTTATAGGATCATTTGGAACAATCACCATACGTAGAAAACCAAGAAAATATTATGCCCCTGTCCTTGTGACTCTTTTTCTTTGCACAAACGTCATGGAGCAACTCAGAAGGCATAACAATATCAATTGTGAATCAATCAAAGAAAATTCATAACTTCTTAGATGCCCCTAGGTAAATCATCATCGGAACATAAAAGAGTCATAATCAAACTGCGTTTGAGTAGTATTTGACAAATACTTATTGATTCATTTTTCAAGTGTAGTAAAGATTCATCAATTAGAAATTTGGAATTCAAGCAAATAGGTGTTCCAGTCTGTGTTCGATGTCATTCTTGTTTGCAATCCAATGTGGTTTGTAGGAACATCATTCATGTTGATGCAATGTAGGTGTCATCCCTATGTCATGAAAGTGAAAGTGTAGTGAAATTTTCAGAAAGCATCATATCACGAGACAAACCATCCTATGACGACCTAGTAGACACAACCTATCATACTAGAAAAGATGTCCCCCCAGTGCAAAATGACTCGATCCTAAGACATAAATGTAGACAAATCCTAAGCAAGGATAAGATTCCATAGGGAAACAAAGTCAACATCAGCATAGGTGTAATTGTGAAGGTTTAGTATCAGTAGTGCATTGATAGATGGAACACAAAAAATACAAGTGACGCCTGATTGCCAAGTTTTCACAACTTGGAAAGACCTTTTCTTTCTTTTTTTTCTACCAAGATGCCTGAGTGCCAGGTTTTCATCAAGGCACTTTTCTCTTTTTCAAATTGTTTTGCTATTTTTTATTTTTTTGACTGTTTTTGTAGTATCAAGGTGCCTATTTACTAGGTTTTCACCAAGGATACCCTTTTTCAAGACTTTTTCCACTATTTTTGGATTTCTTCAGGATCAATTTTCTGAATGTTCTTGGTATTTTTTGAGAACTATTTCACTATACAGGCTCTGTTAGCCGAACATCAAGTGTAGAACCTCTTCAAATGTAGAGTATTGATAGGATCTATAAGAAATCTCCCTTAGGTGTATCCAATTGATAGGCTCTAGTCCCAAAAGTAGCAGTGATAACATTAGGTCCCAACCAATTAGGTTCAAATTTTCCTTTCTGCTCTTTGTTAGGCTGGTTTTTAGGATTCTCCTTTAGGATGAGATCCCCCACTTCAAACTATCATGGATTTAATTTTTTATTGTACCCCTTGGACATGTGTTCTTGGTACACCTTTAGATGATCAAACGCCTGTTGCCTGCACTTATCAAGTAGGTCTAAAGAATTCACCCAATCGATTCAATATTTTTCATCAGTAACAATACCTTGTAAAGATATCCACAAAGATGGGATTTCAACCTCAATGGGTAGTACTACCCTAGTGCCATAGACTAGGAAAAATAGCATGGCTCCAGTTGGTGTTCTAATGCTTGTTCTGTAGGCCCATAGTGCTAGATTCAGTTGTAGATACTAGTCTCTGCCAAACTTACTCACAGTTATGTGTAGGATCTTGAGAATATTTTTATTAGATGCCTTATCTTGACCATTACCTTGAGGGTAATAGATTGAGGATCAGTGTTGAGTGATGTGGAATTGTTCACAAAGGTCATCAATGTCTTGGTTTTTAAATTGGCCCCCATTGCCGGTTACAATTGAAGAGGGTATCCCATATCTACATATAATGTAGTTTAGAATGAACATAGCCACCTATTTTCCAGTGGCTTTGATTAGCAACATGACCTCAATCCACTTTATGAAATACTCAGTGGCCATTATGATGAACTTGTGTCCATTTGAAGAATTAGGATATATTTGTCCAACCAAGTCAAAGGCCCATTGCTGAAATGGCCAATGTGTAATGAAAGGTATAAGTTCTTTGGCAGGACCATGGATGAGATTTCCATGTGTCTGAGAATTATGACATGTTTTTGAAAAGTGAATAGAATATTTTTCTATGGTAGGCCAGTAATAGCCTACTCTGAGTAGTTTCTTTGCCAATGAAAAGCCATTTGAATGTGATCCACACACACCTTCATGGACTTCTTTTAATGCACAAGCTGACTCTTCAAGTTCTAAACATCTAAGAAGCGTACCATCGAGACCTCATCTATATAAGTTATTAGTTATGAGGACACAACATAATGTTGTCCTAATCAAGGATCTTTTCTCATTGTGGGATATATTATTAGGAATGGTTTGGTCAATTAGGTAAGAAATGATCTTGGCATAGCAAGATTGGTCTAGGGTTTTTAAAGCACAAATTAGTTGTACTCAGGGGTATGAAATGCGGGGTAGGATAGTTCTTCCACTAAGAAGTCATAGTGGAAATGATGCTCCTCCAGTTGTAACATGGACACCAGGGTAGCCATATCATATGCAGCCTTATTTTTTATTCTAGGTATTTGTTGGAAAGTGATGAAGACAAAATACTTCTTTAAGTCATCTACCAGTTGCTTGTAGGGTGTCAAATTCTCATCTTTTTTGATAATCTCTATTGACTTGATTGATGATGAGATAGGAGTCACCAGACTCCCATACACGTGTAACTCAACAATATTCCACTCCATGGAAAGATTAAGACCATTTACCAATGCCTCATCTTCATAAATGTTGTTTGTGCATGGAAACATTAATTTGTAGGACTTTGGTATCTTGTAGCCTTGAGGAGTTATGAATAGAAATCCTGCTCCAGAGCGTTGTTGCATGAAATAACCATCAAAGTATATCTTCCATAGGTACTCAGTTAGATGCATAATAGTCTCATTAATAAATTCAATCTTTGAAGGCTCATCATCTTGAAGTGGTAAATCAGCTAGTTGGTCTGCAAGGACTTGTCCTTTAATAGTCCTCCTGTCTACACACTCAATGTCAAATTCACTTAGAATGAGGACCCATTTTTCTAGATGCCTCGTTAATGCTGTTTTGCTCAAAAGGTACTTTAGAGGATTAATCTTAGCAATGAGTCATACTATATGTGAGAGCATGTAGTGTCTCAATTTTTGTGATGCAAAGATGATTGCTAAGCATGCTTTCTCAATAATGTTGTAATTGAGATCATAGGAGACTAGAATTCTACTGATGTAGTAGATAGCTCTTTCTTTGTTTGTTTCATCCTCTTGTGCTAATAATACTCCTAGTGATGTAGCTGTAGCTAAAATATATAGGAAAAAGGGTCTTCCATGAATAGGTGCCATAAGAATAGGAGGAGTAGCCAGGTACCCTTTTAATTCCCTAAAGTTGGCTTCACAATGTTCATCCCATTTGAAGCTGACCCCTTTATGTAGTAATTTGGTAAAGGGTTGTGCCCTGTTAGCAAGTTGTGACATGAACCTACTGATTGATTGAAGTCTCCCTTGCAATGTCCTCATTTGACTAATGTTGCATGGAGCCATCTTTAGTATAGCCTTGACCTTTGCAGGATCTACCTCAATTCCCTTCGTTGAAACAATAAATCCTAAGAGTTTTCCTAATTGGACCCCAAAGGCACATTTATTTGGATTGAGCCTGAGTTAAAATTGTTCCATCTGATCTAATATCTTTCTCAAGTCAGCAATGTGAGTGCTCCTTTCCTTTGATTTGGCTAAGGTGTCATCCACATAATCCTCCATGTTTTTATGCATCATATCATGGAATATAGTAGTCATTTCTCTTTGATATGTTTCGCCGGCATTCTTTAACCCAAATGGTATGACATTCCGGCAAAAGGTGCCCCATGCACATGTAAATGTAGTTTTATCTTGATCCTCAGGGGCAATTTTTATCTGATTATAGCCTTAGAATCCATCCATTAGTGAATACATCTGGTAGCCTGCTGTGAGGTCTATGATCATATCTATATTAGGCAATAGGAAGTCATCCTTTTGACATGCCTTGTTTAAGCCTCTAAAGTTGGTACAAATCCTGATAGATTTATCTAATTTAGACATGGGGACCACATTGGAGATCCATCCTATGTAGGCAATGACTCTTATAAATCCAGCTTTCAATAATTTCTCTAGCTCTACTTTTACTAGCAATGCAACACGAGGATGCATCTTTCTAAGTTTTTGTTTCACGGGCTTGATCCCAGGAGCTATAGATAAATGGTGCATGATTAGATTAGGATATAGTCTAGGCATATCTATTTAAGACCATGCAAAGTTGATCTTCTTTTCCTTTAGGAACTATATGAACTATTTCTTCTCCTCTTCTGACAAAGATTGTGCTAGGTGTACTATTTGAGGATCTTCAATTGTGACCAAATTAACCAGCTGTGTTGGTTCTATCAGAACTAAAGACCTTTCCTAAAAAATTTTGGGGAGGATATCAAGAATCTCATCCTATGGCACCTCTGAGAGGTTTTCACCACTGGATACATCTTTTTTTTTACTATTTTAGGATCTTATACTGCCACAACGTGGTTTTCACCGTCAATTCCCTTTTTGTTTTTTCTTTTTAAATTTTTGACTGAGAAACTTGATATCCTCCGGTGACATGTCATCGCTTCTTACAATGGTGGAAGAAGGGTAAGGTTCACAAGAATTGAGATAGCAAGCGAAGGTGTAATCATTGGGGAATTCAAGAATAGGATTAGGGTTTTTATTAGTCCAATCAATTAGATCTGGGTTTATTAGGGACAAGGAATCAAACTTTGGAAAGGACAACATCACGTTAGCTTCAAGACTATTAACCGACATGACATGTTTTGTTAAGTCAATTTCTTTGATGTTTAGATCAATAAGAGTTAGACCATCATAAAAAGGGCCATTGTTAGTTATATGCGTACCAAAATCTAGTGACTTGTCAGTAGAAATTTCATTATCATCTTTCCGTAAAAGGAGGATTCTTTCTTGTCGCCTCCAAAATTCTTCTAGACTTAGGAAAGCACCAGTCTCTCCATCAATGATGAGGAGAAGGAACTCTTCCTCTGCTTCAGGAATATCAGTGTTGTTGGGAGTAGTGTTAGAATGTTCATGAGGTGTCGAGGGAGCCACAAACATGTCAATTGTATCTATTTTAATGTCTTCTATGGCGATAGATAGCTCATCCCTAAGTATTCAACAATAGTTATTTGGTGTACTCGATTAGCTATCTATGGATCAAAGTGTAGTAGATCAAGGACATGTGTGATTATGACTAACTTCCCCCACTTAGGATGTGAATCTTGCTATCGGGGTGTGTCTTCAGTAACTATTTCTATCAATTATACCTCTAGATCAACTGTTGTCATGTCTCCTACCTCTTGAATAGGAGGTTGTGTTAACAAAGGGGTGTGAAGATCTTGTGGCACCTCAAAGCTTGGTCCATAGCACTCTCCTTGATAGTTGGGATTCTCTATGCCAAAATTTAATAACCTTTCATAGGACCATGGCTCTAGTTCTATCTTCTCTATTTCATCACTCCCTTTGTCAGAGGTCAGACTATCTTTTGAAGCAGGTTTGTCAGATTCATTATTAAAACCCAATCCTTTTTTATCTCTAGTATTCCTAAATTCCATGTGTACAGGTTCAATAAGTCCTCATCCTATGTTGTTCAGAGGTCCTTTACCTTTTTATCCCATTTGTTTGAGGAGGTCGTAGCCTTTTCCATATTGTTCCAGAGATATTTCTACATTTTTTACCTCAGTTTCTGATGGTTCTCCTTTGTAAAGCCAGTCCCAGATTGCCTATTCTTTTATGTTATCTAAAGAAGATGTAGATGCCTTTACCATGCCAGTTGCTTTGTGGATTTCTAGCTCCTTGGTTGTAGTAGGTGTGAATGTCAAGGAAGGTTTTCCATAGGATCTTAGTGACAATGGAAGTTTTGTTAGTGACGGAGTCAGGTCCAGTTTGTATTCTCCCATACCTGTTTCTTCAAGTTTTAAGGTTTTGCCAAAACTCTTCATAACCATATCCTTGGTTGTCTTAGGAGCAATCTCATCCATAGCCTCTTTGTTATGCAGAATCATACTACCTTCTTTGATATTGTTACAAGTATAATTAGCATCCATAGGAATTATTACTTCCACCCTATTATGTGGGAACTTGATACACTCGTGGTAAGTAGATGAAACAACTTGCATTTTGTGAATCCATGGTGTCCCCAACAGGATGTTTTAGGCTAGGGGTAGATCTATAACTTGACATATGAAATTCCTTTCAATTGGTCTGACTCTGATGGTTAGAACAATAAGACCTTTAGAGGATCTTTCTTCCTCATCATAAGCTTTGATAGTTATTTTTCTTCTAGAGACAATGGTCTGTTCTAAAAGACCTAGTTTCTTGATTAGATTAAGTGTACAAATATTAAATCCTATGCCTCCATCTATCAATACATGTCTAACATGAGATTTATGAATGAGGACTTCAATATGGAGGGGTTGATTATGTGGATGTGTCAATGACTTATCATCCTCTTCAGAAAAGGAGAGGTAATGTGGTGCTAAGATGTGATTGACAATCACTTGGAATTTGTCTATATCAAGGTACTTTGGTACATTTGTGGTGTGTAGGGCTTGTTACAAGATTTCCTTATTCACTGTGGATATTTTAAGCAACTCAAAAATGGGAATTTTGGCAGAGGTTCGTTGCAATTGATCCACCAAGTCATACTTTTTTGCAGGAATAGTAACCACATGCTTTATTGTTGGTTTATGGATAGTAATAATAGGAACCTTGGACATTGATGCTTGTTTTGGGGGTCCTTTGATCATGACCTATGCTTGGCTTTGAGTCACTGCATTCAATTAGAATGAAACACCTTTGATTGTGATCACATTAATTGATTCAGTTTTAATGTCTAGCATATTGATCATGTTATCATTATTGGAGTAAGTGTAGTTTACTTCATTAACTTTTCCTTTAGATGTTTCCCCTTTTTCGTAATTAGGGAAAGGTTTGTTAAATGTTGTATGATCTTCATTGGTAGTGTGTCTATCCACTTTGATCTTACCTCCTTCAATGAGGTCTTGAATAACATGTTTAAGCTTAAGGAAATTATTAGTCTTGTGTCCTTTGTTCTTGTGAAAGACACAATAGGAATTATCATCCCACCACCTTGGTTTAACTTCTGGTTCCCATGGCTTGGAATCTAGGATTGTGAGAACTTTATTGTCTAATAGTGTCTTCAAAACAGTCTCAAGGGGTTCTCCCAAAGGAGTGAATGTTATTTGGGGTTTTGAAGTCCATGTCTGACCCTTTCTATTATCATTGTTTTCTCTGGGTATGGGGGTTGTTACCTTGTCATCCTTGCTTGCTTGCATACTACTGGTTGGATTGAATACCTCAGGTTTAGGACCAACATTGGATGTGTCTACTATGCCATCGTTGACAACATTTTTGTTTTTTTTCCACCATTTAGGCTTGAAGTTGGAGTTGTTAGGTTTGTTTTGACTTTGAAGGGTGATCTCCCCATTTTTTACCATAACTTCTTCGATATAGAGGGTGTTTTTGATCATTCTCTCAAAACTAGGGGAGTCTTGCATTTGCAATGCATAGTTTAACTCTGGTACCAAGTTATTGACAAAGATTTCCATCTTCTCCAATTTAGGGATAGCTCTTGAGTACCATGCAAAGATTTTCGTCCATCTTTGAAGGAAGTGTGTAAATGATTTTCTAGTCTTTTTTTTAGTATTACATAGATCCATCATAGTCACATCATGTTGGATGTTTTAGGAGTAATGTTGAATAAATTGTTGAATCAAATCCTCAAAATTTTTGACCTTAGGTGTAAGTTTTGAGAAGCATTCCATGGTGTCACCTCCTAGACTTCCAGGAAATAGTCACATGAGGTAAGTAGGTTCATGCATGTACTCTATGCTAAGAGCACAAAACTCTTGAGCATGATCATGCGAGATCAGTCTCTCCTGTATACTTGTCATATTTTGGCCGTGCCACATTATGAGGGAATGGAACCATAGTGATACCCTTATCAAAAGGAAATGGAAAAATGGAGTCCACCGAGTATTTCATTTTGGGTTTAGCCTTCTCTTTCTTGAGAGTCACAAGCTCTATTTGTGTTAAGGTAAGTTTTTTGGAAAGAATAGAAATAGGAGTCAGTATCTCCTTTTCTTTTAGTTGTTTCACATCATAATCCGGGGGTAATTTCATGCCAGTGGATGCTAAGTGGTGAAAGTATTTCTCTTTATCTTAGTCAATCATCTTTTCTAGTATCTTGTGGAACCTCCTACATTGTTTGAGTTTATCATACTCTTCTTTAGTGATGTCTTCC
The DNA here is from genome assembly GCA_018584345.1 of Thuja plicata. Classification (NCBI taxonomy): domain Eukaryota; kingdom Viridiplantae; phylum Streptophyta; class Pinopsida; order Cupressales; family Cupressaceae; genus Thuja; species Thuja plicata. Next base: position 1,411,224 of record MU226956.1, on the reverse strand, counting down.
TCACTGCTTGATTCAAATAGAGGACATTCAGATGTGGGTTCTTCTTTTTCATTGATATCGTCGTGATTTTGGATTTTTCTAATGTCATATTCCTCAAAATCCTCACTCCATCCGCGAGTGGATCTGTCCATTTGTGGAGAGTCTAGATCAAGTAGGGAACTATGAGATGTTCCTCCTTGAAAGTGTGGAAATTTATGAGGCACTTTTGATCCTTTAGACATGTACTTGTTGCATCTTGTGTTAACCATGTGGTTGTACCTCAACCTTGTCAAAGTTTCCCGAGAGTGTCAGGCAATATCTCAAATCATTCAAGTAAGTGTGTCGAGGTGGAAGTATCATTTGAGTTTTGGTTGAAGTAAATGATTCCAGTGTTAGAGGGTTAGAATGCTCTGATAGTGATCTGGAAACCAAGTTGTTGTAAAAAAGTGGATATACCACACGTATTGAGACGGGTAACGAAAAACTGACTGGACATGCAAGGTAGATGTTTGAAAAAAAGTATTTCGACATAGCGATAGGGAGACAAGAAAAGACAATAGGGACAAACTAAAGAGCCAAAAGGGTATCCAAATAAACTAAGTTTTCTTGAGAATCTATTTTGCAAATACCCACTGTCCTAGACTCGAGCTCCCAGATCTGAGCCTAGAAATATAGGATGCGAGCTACTGATTACCCTAGATGCGAGTTGGAACCCTAGATGCGATGATGTGTTAACCAGAAGTGAGCCAGGATACAAGATGTGAGCCAGGATACCAAAAATGATCCAAGAAATCCAAGATGTAATTTTCTGATGTCTCTGTCAGATTTGACCAGTTTTGAAAAATTCATCTTGGAAGTGTGTGAAGTTTGTCTAATTATAGTTTTACATTTTGAGACTTGTCAGTGGGTAAAAATACATGTGTAGACCTAGGATTGAAATTTGATGCTTGTTTTGAAAACATTATCTTTTTCATGATCTTTCAGTTACGTCAAGCATTGAAAGGGTGAAATAGGCACACATCTTATCCCTATTTTCTAGGTGGAGGATGAAAATCCTTGCTAATTGACTTAGGTACACAGTCAAATGTTAATCAAAATACAATCATCACCAAGCACACAATGGCTCCAGTCATGATGTTGTATTAGCCGATTCCAAATGCAAGAGAGGGCCGGATATGATGAGTGTCTTGGGGCAATTACATTTTTCCTTGCACAAGGATTATTACCCTTTCAAGGGTGAATCAGGAATTATTTTAGTTTAAATGTTGTCTATGTTTGGGCAATCCATTCATAACCGTCCCCCATAGAATTGCACAAGGAAAAATTGAGGCGTATAGCCCTATGAGTACTTAAGTATATGTAGTCTTGCAAGAAAGACTCAAGTGGCTCCACTCTACACATACCAAAGCATGTTCAAGGAATGATGTCAAAATTCCAGGAACAAAACTGATTCTGTCTTTTGAGGCTTTGGCCTACGAGGAAGCAATTATTTGTAGTGAGTTGAAAGGGTTGGTGTAAAACCTGTCCTCACTTGGGTCATTCCTGGGAGATTTTTTCCTCAACCAGTAGGCCCTCTACTATTAAAATAAGTGTACAAAGGATTGGAAAGTGTAGGACGTCTAGATTTCTGATTCCTCTGAAGAACAAGAGCATACTCTCCTAATCCATGTCATTTTCTCCCAAAATAGATTCAAGCAAACATTTTATTCCCTCAAGCAATGTTGTGCTCGATTTAAGATGTTCCTACTTAAGGAAAACATAATGCTTGAAAGTAAAGTTTGTGGTGTTCAATTATCTACAATTTTACATGAGTATCTTGTTCAATTTCTGATCCCCAAAATTAGACAATGAGATTGTTCATTTGACCCACAAATTTAGTGCTTGGAGTTGTTCATTTACTGATCCAAAAGAAATTTAGTTATTTTTTCTTGGTTCAGTTATCTCTAAATTCTTTTCAACTCATAAACTAATGTGTGAGTTTCTGATTTTCCTTAAAAGGAAAAGAGCATAGTCGTCTAGTTAGTTTAGTAGAAGATTAGAAAATGTTCTTGGTATAAAAAGCATGTAAATAGAGGTCAAGATGGGGGTTGGGAAACCTAAAAAACCACGTTAGTATTCTTTGTTCAACTCCCATGAAAAACCTTTGATAGAAACCTACAAACACTAGTTAGGATATGAAAAGATCAAAGAAATCAAGCGCGCAAACTTTAGTGGTTAGGCAATGAAGTTCAAAAAAAAATTCACCTTTGCGATCTTAAAATAGAGGATATGATACCTTATACTAGATGTGAGTCTTTGTCACCAGATGTGACTGAATGTTCTCCAGATGTGATTCTAAACCAAAAATGATCTAGGAAATCCTGGCTATGAGCCTCATTTTCTATGGTGTGAGGGCGTATCCCGGATGCGAGCCAAAATGACCAGATGTGATACTGGACCTGAAAATTGGGAGGAAAGATTAGTGAAAAATGAGGTTAAAAATGAGGCAAATCTTGAATCATTCCCCATGGTGGGTGCCAGAAATGTGTGTAATTTTTGTACCTGTTACCTATGACACAACACTTCAATAGATCATTACATTAGTGGAAAACATGGTTAGAAGAGCATATAAAACACTAAAATTGACCTATTTCTTTCTAACTAAGAAGAGTATGATAAGAAACATAACATCCCTCATATTATGCTACTATCAGTGACATATATGACTTAGCATGAAATATTTGAGTTAAAACTAAGAAAGATACTCCTTAAACATGCATTCTAGCTTTGAAATGAAGATTATAACAATGCATTAACAATGAAAC
>MU226956.1:1367258-1395195 GCA_018584345.1 Thuja plicata | reverse complement strand
ATTGGCTTGAGCTGAGTTTTGAGTAAGATTGAAAGGGATAGCTTTTAAAGTATTAGCTTCCACCACTCCATCATTAACCACTCCTTTATTGTTGTTGTTATTCCTTGTCCAATATCGACTGTTGTTGCTATTGTTATTTCAATTTTGATTGGTGTTGGAGGTATTGTTGTTATTGTTATTCTTGTTATCTTTGTAGAGTTTGATTTTTCCACTTTTCACCAATACCTCTTATGTTGTCACCCCATTCTCAATTAAGTCTTGGAATGATCTAGGACATTGTAGCCTTAATTGATAGTTCATTTCATGGTTTAGGCTGTTCATAAAGATATCCATCTTTTCCTTTTTGGGTACACTTCGAAGGTATCTAGCAAATATTGCCCTCCATCATTGTAGGAAAAGTAGGAACCCCTCTCCATCTCTTTGTTTGGTATTGCATAGATTTAGCATTGTAACCTCATGTTTAATGTTATAAGAATAGTGGGTTACAAATTTAGAGGCCAATTCCTCAAAGGTCCTAATACCAGAGGGTAATTTTGAGAACCAATCCATTTCCATGCCTCCCAAAATTCTAGGGAATAACCTCATGAGGTAAGTTGTGTCATGCATGAATTCTAAACTTAGGGCACAAAATTCCCTTAAGTGATCTTGGGGATCAGATGTCCCTTCATATTTATCATATTTTGGATAAATAGCATTGGTTGGAAATGGTATCATGACTAAGGACTTGTCAAAAGGAAAAGGAACAAGGCTTCAATAGAAAAAGGTTTATAAGCCCCACCTTGTTTGAATGTGTCTAATTGTAGTTGAAAAAGCTAGAATTATTTGTTCATGATATCAATGGGGTTTGCCTCTACTTCTTCTTTCTTGAGTTTGGAAAAATCATAATCGTGTGGAAGCTTGAGACCCGTTTGTGCTAGGTCTAGGAAGTACTTCTCTTTGTCTTTTTCCAATACTTTGTCCATGATTTTCATAAAGAAAGGGATTTGCATAGCCTCAGTAACCTTTTCATTGGTTAATTCCTCCTCATTTGGGTCCATATTGCCCCCATTGTTGGTGTTATTCATCCCTTGATTTTTAGGGTCTATGTTTGTCCCTCCGTTGATATTGGTGTTGGATCCTTTGTCATTAGGATCAACATTTCCTTGTTTGGTTAAGTCCTTGTTCACGTGATTAATCTGATAAAGATCTATATGACCAAATGGAAAAGACATCCTTGGTTTTGTTTCTTTGATGGGTTCGTGTAGAGGATTTGCAGAAAAGGGATCACCCAGGAAGGGACACTCTTATCTCAGATAAGACCCATCTGATTGTAGGGTAGTTTTTATGTAATGGGATTGAGTGAAAACCAGCATTAACATATGTCAAAATGAGGATCTCAGGTTTTCAAACTTGTTTAATGACCAATCTGTGTACAAATTTGCAAAATGCCCAATAATGGCAGATTTTGATCAAGACAGGTATTCTCAGTGATAGAAAATCCAAAAGGGTATCCAAAAATCAAATTTTCTTGTTCTTAAACCTTTGACAAGTACCCACTATTTTCCTTCTAAAATTTCCAGGCGGCCCTTACCTGTGTGTAGGCGGCCTTTGAGAACTCTGTACGCAGCACTCTGCAGTTTTCAGGCGATGTTTGTCTATTGCCAGGCATTTTTGAAATATTTCTACGTGGCTCTTTCTAGTTAACAAGTGGTTGTTTGATGTTATCACATGGTGTTTTGTGTTTGATAAGTGGCCGAGATTTGTTTCTAAGTGGCTCTCCAATGATTGTACATGGCGCTTTGCAGATCAAAATTGATTTTGTCAATTTTAATGGTGTTTTCAGGGTTTAAAATTTTAATGTCTTTGATCAGATTTATCAAAAAGTATTCTTGCATGAAAATGAAATAAAAACTCAACACACGCGTAAGATTTGCATCATACTCCTAAAAACCACACTAAAAGTGTATGTTCTCAGATGTTTCAACAGGTTTGTACAAGAATATCTTCCAAGAAGTCTACCTTAGCATCAACAAATTTGGCTTTTAAACATGGCTCTACAAAGGTAGGTCTGATATTTTATCAGGTCTCAACCTATTCTGGCCTAAACCTTGACAAGATCCTTTACCCCTTTGAGGTCTTCCCACACACACAAAAGTACAATTTTGCGCAATCCCAAAGGAGTACTAGAGGAAGTGAGGATGGCTTGCACAAGTTTTAGTCACTTTCTAATTAAGGAAAAGTGCATTATTTATAGTGGGTCAGACGATACTGTGGTAAAATAAAATATCTCCCACTTTGGGTCGTTCCCTCTCACCATCCTTGTAAGGCAATTCTCAAGAGGCAGGCCCTTTAAAAGCTCTATTTAGCTAGCATGTTCATAAAAGCAGGAATTGAACTTGGTCCAACAAGTTTAGGAATCTGATTCACTCAAAGAGTGAAGAGCATATCCCTATTGTTTTCCTTTTGTTCCAAACACTTTAAACAATTTTGTTCATTTTCAACCCCTTAACAAGGAGGTTCTTAGAATTGAAATGTGTGGTTCAATTTGCCTATCCTTGTCCTTCTACCAAATTGGCTTTTGCACATTTGGCTTTTTGATTCACTTCAAAAATTGAAGAGCATATGCCTAATGCTTGTTCAATTTGGATAAAATAAAGGATTTTCTACCTATGCTAGATTTAAAGAAAGCCACAATTTAATCAAATGCAAGCTTGATGAGAGAAATACCTAATTTTGAAGCTAGCAAAGGGCTAGGCGCATTTTTGAGTATTTGGCTTGTTTTTTTACTCACCTAGTGGTGATCGGTCCTACTCCATCTCCTCCAACAAGTTAGTCAACACAAAGCACAACAAAGTGAAGAAAACTTGAAAACCTTAAAAGACACAAAAACCTTCTAAAAAGCTCTTTCAAAATGAATGATTTATTGATTAAAGCTTTCAAAGAAAGTAAGGATGCAAAATTAATTAGAGAGTAGGAAATTTTCTCTTATACGCAAAGAACACCTTAATAAAATGATCATATAAATGCTCTTCCTCAAACAAACTCTCTAACAAATTTGCATTATGAATCTCTTTATCATTCTTGGTTTTAACTCTTACCTCCTTGCTAGGCCTTGAGATTCACTTCTCTGGTTTGTGCGCCTTTGGGTGATTTTTCATCTGTAGAACAAGAAAATAAAGAGAATTACAAAAGTGACAGAATTAACCAAAAACTGATTTAAAGTAAAAGTTACTACGCAGCATTTTACAGCTAAACAACGACTACCAAATGTTAGTAAGTGTAACTTTAAACTTTAAAGGCGGCTTTTAACTTTTAACACGCGGCTCTTTAAAATACCAGTGGTGGTAAATTAAAAATAACAAGCAGTGTAGAAAGTATAAAAAGTGGTTAGAAACTATTGATAAGCGGCTATTGAAATTTCATAGGTGGCACACTTTATCTGACAGGCGGCATTATTTATCTAGCAAGCGGTCCAATTTATCTCTCACGCGGCAGCAGAAAGAAAGACAGAGATGAATCAAGCTTTTCAGGTGGCATTTTTTTGTTTGTAGGCGGCTCTTTACATCGTATACGTGACTCTTCTCCTATTTTCTACAAGAAAAAACACCAAGAACAAAGAAAAAAGACCAAATATTATGATAAAAACATTAATATAGAGGATTAGAGCCCCACGGTGGGTGCCATTATGTGTGTAAGAAAGTACACCTTCATGAAATTAAGATTAGAGCAAACAATTCTATGGAAAGATAAAACAAAGTTAATCTAAGAATTGAAACTAAATCTATATCATCTCATGGTTCTCTATCCAAGCTTTGTTAACAGAGCTCTCAGGCTTAATCTCTCTCAAGGACAATCCTAGAATGAGATATCTATGAAAAATAATGCTCAAATCTAGCTAGAATGCTCAAAATGCTCAAAAATGCTCCAAGATCATATGAGAAAGTAACAAATGCTCCTAAACATGATATGATAGATGTAATGCAAATGCTAAAATTCTCTTAAAAAGGCTCTCAAATTCTCCTCATATTCTCTCAATATGCCTATAATAAGGATGTTTTTTCTCTTGAATTCTTGGTTCCCAAACACAAAGGAAATTGCTTGTATTTATAGCATTTTCCCAAGGGTAGGGGGTAGAGTGAGTTGATCATGATCAAAGTTTGGTTAATTCAAAAGATTTGAGGTGTTCTCAAATGGAGGGAAAGTTGGTTGGTTGTCTCAAAGAAATTAGGAATTAAATAACTCCATCATTTAATTAAATTAGCCATGGAAGGGTGATTGGGTTGGATTTAATCCTTTTTGATTTGAACTATACAATTGAAAAATCAATTGCATAATTTGATTAATCCCTTTAGGCTTGAATTTAATTTTTTTCTTTCATGATAATTTAATCTTTTAATTTGATTTGAATTTCATTCCTTTGATTTGATAAATGTCCATTTGATTTGATCCATTTGTTTTGCATTGATATTTTGAAGCATTTGGCTGAGATTTATAATTTGGAATGCTTGAGATACACCTGGTAAATTTTAGGTGTCTACACATATAATGATCCATGTGCATATAAATATAGGGTTAGTATTGTTAGAAAATCATAATCCAAATGAAATCCTAACATATACATAAGCATCATAGAGTAACCGTAAATCATATGAAAACAAGAGATATAATACTCTAAGAAATGAATCAATAACATAATGAAATGTGATACATAAATATCCTCAGGATCAACTGAAATAAACCATACATACATAAACATGCCTAAAAGAGTTTGGCATCTAAAAAATGAAAATCAAACTAAGAGGTGGGTATTACATCCTCCTCCCCTAAAACTAGGCTTACTCCTAGAAGCCTACAACAAAGATAGATATATCAATCTCTGATCACAAAAAATCTAACCAAGTCCTAAAAGACTCAAGGTGTGGGTCCTATAGGACCCTTCCTAGGTCTCTAATTCAAACATTGGGGATCTTTCCCCACTATAGGAATCTGGAAACTAGTTGCTGGACCTCTACTCGTAGCCCCGCTCATGATACATAGCTAGAGGATGATAAAACACAGCATAGGCTCCATGAGACATACCAACATTACCAATTTTAGGCTCAGAAGCTAATAGCCTCTCTCCTGAGAACTCTGGTGCACACTGAGGATAAATGACTTTGGTATGCCCAAACTGTCCATAGGAAAAGCAAGCTCCCCTACTACCACTTCCTCTAACCAAAGGTGCACTAGACTACTAAACACTACCCCTATTGAAATCCTTATACACACTCTATGCTAGCTGAACTAGCTGATTGTGCTTGTTGTGCTAAATTTCATTGAAGTTCCTAATCTGAGGACCACTAAAAGGAGGATTGTTTCCTCCTTGCTGCTGAGATTGATTACCATTTGGAATGGTAGAAGGACCTCTAGAATTCCCAGATCCATGAGAATGATTACCTCTGACAATAGAAGTAGGTACTCTAGTCTACACTCCCAACTGACCACCATGGCCTAATGCTAGATTTGCCTCTGCAAGGGTAGCTTTGATGACCACCTCCTTGAGGATTGTAGGCTTAAAGAGTCTAATCTCCCCAATGATGCATTCATTTAGCCCTCTAACAAAGTGCTGAATCATCAAGGCCAAATCATTACCATAACCTGTGTACTATTTGAGCTCAAAGAATTGACACTCATACTCGACCACTGACATGGTCAACTCCCTCAATTTATGGAACTCATCCTCCCTCTTCTACCTCCACTGATCAGATAGGAAGCACTCTCAAAAGTACTCAAGGAATAACTCCCATGTCACTGTATCAATATGGAGTCCTATCTTCTCTTCTTCTATCTTCCACCATGTCCCTGCAAACTCAGAGAGTTGCATCACTGCATACCTAGCTTTAGTATTGCTACTAAAGGGATGCATGGAAAAAATAATCACTAATGCAATCAACCAGGTCTCAGCCTCAAACCCTATTCCTTTCCCATTAAATGGAGTAGGTCGTACTCTCATGAGATCTCTCATGTGGTTTACTGCCACAACTACAGAATCCAGTGTAACAATCCTCCTTCGAGGGCTCCTAGATCTCACCCTCTCTCTTTTCTCTATCTAAGAATGATGTGGAACATCCCTCTCCACTCTACCCTACTCAAGAATATGATTCAGTAACTCCTACAACAACTACCTAATGTCTAGCTCTCTAGACTCAGCCCGATGCTCATCTCTACTGTGATGATGAGCACTATCCTGAATAACACTCATGGAAGAATTGTGATCCCTACCCCTTCCACGACCACCATTTTGGCCTCTACCATGACCCCTAGCATCTCTATTTTTAGGCGTGATTCTTGAATCAACGAGAGAACCAAACCACAACTTAGAACCAACATAAAAAGTAATAACATTAAAAAAAATCCATTAATCACAAAGCAATGGTTTTAAATACATCATATTTTTATTTCTATATTTATTTCAAGTTTTAAAACCAAAAGACAACTAATGGGCATACATATTTCCCAGAGCTCCTAGTGTAGAAACATGGGCTCTGATACCAAGTGTGATGCCTCGCTAGGGAACCCAGGAGAACTAACCTAAACATGACACTAAATCTATGGAATATTTTTTTAAATTTTTTTTATAAAAATAATGATAACAATGCGAAAGAAACACAATGAAGTACATGACATACACACAAGTACAACACAACATAGATAAGATTTCTCAAGGGTTCCTTGACGTATAATTACTCAAGCATAATAATCTATGAATAAAAATTGTAAAGAACTAACATAAATGATACATCAACTAAATCTAATAGTATACATCTCAGATAAATAGGATCACATATAAATTTGATACCCAAGGTATACAACCTAATCAACATCCACTACACAAGTTGCAGAGTATATAATAATACATAATAAAACAATACAATGCATCCTCCAAAGGATGATAACCAATATCCACATATGGTACAAGTACACAACTCATGTAATTGAACAAGTCACCATAAGACAAAGATAGAAATGCAACAAGGATCATCCAAGCATGAAGCAGAACTGTCAAAATCTCAATGGTAATAAGAATCACTACCACCCGACTGCATTGAACCAAAGGTCTACTCCCACCATGTTGAGGAGATAGTAACAGGCCCACTCACACGGGGTATACAACAAGAAGGTAAAAACCAAGGTATACATGAAATCATACTCAAATGCATAGGAAGATCCTAGAAGCACTCTAAGCTACAATAAGGAATACTAAACAATACCAGAGGTAACTGACACATGTAGGATAACCTAAGTTGTATATAGGGAAGTGTCATGACATAAGTTTACCCTTGAGTTATCCCTAGTAGTCCCTCTTGGAAGCTGGCCCCTAAGTGACTCTATGTGGCTCAGTAATCCTTTCGTGAAGACAAGGATCCCAACTCTCCCATCGTAGCATATGATAAACTCAAGGCATGGGTAGAGGCTCAGTTACCTTATTAATACATTTTAAAACCCCTTAATGTTTCATATTCTCACTTATTAAGTAACTTGTCAATGAGATTCCCTAGTAGCAACTTAGGACCTTGGACTCATTGCAAGCCACTTCCCCTCTATACACTTAGTTAACCTACCTAGGTTCATAATCAAAACATGGAGGTATACCTGATTCTCAAATCGCAACCTGCCCATTTAGGAGCACATAGGTTTTTTAGAATAGTCCCAAAGGATAACTGAGAGGGGGGGGGGTGAATCAGTTATCAGTAACTTTAATTCTTTAACTTCAGAAAACAACAAAGGAAATGATTAATCAGATAACAGAGTACACAACACACAATTTGATTACAGGGAAACTAAATGGTAAAAACCCTGGTGGGAATTAGCACCCACAATGAACTATACTTGTTTATAGTAATCCCTATTAGAGGATATCTCAACCCTGTTAGGATTTGTACTTTACAATGCAATAAGTATAGTGACCTGGTTAAGGGTCAAACCCTATTAGGAGTGTTTTACAAATAACCCTATTAGGGGTGGTGGAGTCACTGTCCAAAAGCTCACTGCTTGATGGTGAAGGCTACAACCTTCTGTATAATAGATATGCACTATATCTGATGATGAACTGTAGAGTAGACCTATTGTCTTGATCAGTTCTAGTGTATTGCAATCTTTCCCTTCTTCACATAGACTCTTGATGAATGAACCAACTCTGATAATCTACTTTGTACATCTTTCTTCTCTTTTCATATCATTCACACTTAGCGTGTCACCTTTGACTTGATATAAGTATCTTCCTCAAAGTATGAGATCATGGGACCTGTAAGACAACTCTTCATAACATCCTTGTTGGCTCTACTAAGCATGTGAGAATTATTACAATCGCGCAAGTATAAAATCAATAGACGCAACGCTTCACTAAGTCGGCCTCACCAATTTAACTCGAACTTTGCAATCTTCTTGAAACACATTTGGCGCCTTTAGATTAATATCATCAAATCATAACTAATCATTAATATACACACACATATACAAAATATAGGCACAACTCAAGAAACACGTGATATACATCAGCCCTAAACAGTTGCACTTCTAGAATTGTAACTGTCAATAACAGTATTACATAACTTTACTGAAACATCATATCTGGATCTGCGTGTATGAACATAGCATAATAAACATGTCAACAACATGTATCTATCCACGCAAGTCTTCATATCATCATTCTGATAAGTACATATAGAATTACTACTGTGTATTATATGTTGTCATCAATGACAAACATACAATCAATCAACTGCTCAGAATCAAATCTCCAACAATCTCCCCCTTTGACATTGATGGAAACATATGATATCAAAAACATCCTCTGTTCATGGTGTCCTCTTCTTTTACAATATTCTCAATATCCTCATCAAAGATTTCTATAAACTGCTACAGTTCCTCTGTCTATGTTTTTGTTCAATGTATATACTCCCCTAGATTATATGCTCCATCTTAGTACATACTCCCCCTTACTATATACCCCCCCTTTGACATCAAGGGCAAGGGGTGCCATAGATCTTTAGGTATAGGTACTACTCTAGAAGTAGAGTAGTCAACCATTCATCAGTCACTTAATGACTGATGTCTTTGCTGCTTCTTCGATCTAAACAAACTTAGGAGAGGGAATTACTCCCAATTTCTCCCTGAGATACTCAAAAGTATCCTTTGATAAAGGTTTTGTGAAAATATCTGCCAACTATTATTTGGTTTTCACATAGTCCAATTTAACTTCTTTGTCTACAACCTTTTCTCTTAAAAAATGGTATTTGATCTCTGTGTTTTGTCTTTGCGTGCACCACAGGGTTCTTAGACATGTTGATAGTGCTAGTATTATCACAATGAATAACAATAGGATAATCAACCTAAATGCCAAATTCTTTAACCATCTACTTGATCCAAACCATTATTGAACAATTTAGTGCTGCTACAACATATTCAGCTTCTGCTGTTGACTGAGAAATACAGTTCTGCTTCTTGCTTATCCAAGAAACTAGCTTGTCTTCAAGGAATACTGCTCCTCCTAAAGTGCTCTTCCTATCATCAATATGACCTTCCCAATCTACATCTATATACACATGAAGTTTTACATTCTCTAATTTAGGATACCATAAACCATAGTCTATAGTTCCCTTTAGATATCTAAATATCCTCTTGATTTCCATTAGGTGACTTTGCTTGGGTTCAACTGCAAATCTTCCAACAATGCCAATTGCATTAGATATGTCAGGTCTAGATTGAGTTAGATAAATGAGTTTACCAATCATAGATTTGTACAATGTTTTATCAACTACTGTGGAATCTGTGTGTGTATATTTTGTACCTGATAAGAGAGACACAACACATCAATAAGTCATTGCATTAGCTAAAAAAGGTTAGATAAGTATAAAAAACCAACTAATATTGACCTATTGCCTTCTAACTAAGAAGAGTGTGATTAGTAACATAATAGCCCTCAGATTATGCTACAATTAGTGACATATACGACTTAACATGAAGGACTTTAGTTTAAAAGAAGCTAAATGATGAGCAAACATGTATTCTAGCTCTAAGAATGGAAATAAGAACAATGTAAAAGAATGAATCATGAAGTGAAATATGAATCTAAGATTAATCTAACAGCATAACATTGCATTTAGAGTATGAGGTGATAAGGCATGGAGGAGACATAGGCTTAAGGCATCATCATTAATAAGGTATTAATGAAATCCTTAAAGAAGCAAGGGAAGGGTGTAAGAGGGTGGCTTGAGAAGGTGGACTTTGAGAAAGGAATCTTGAGATTCCATGACTTTCTCAAGTGGGTGGAATTGTTAATCATTCCTTAATGGAATGTGACAACATTAGGAGGTGGGTTAGGGTTAGAATTAGTATTAGGATTAGATTAGCAAGGGTGAATGGGTTGAGAAGGGTTAGAACCCAGGGTAGAAGTGGTTGGGAAGGGTTAGGTTGGGGTTTAAGGGAATATTAATTAGATGAAAAGAAAGGTTCATCTACTACATCATCCGTACCCTTGTGGGTTATGAAATTAAATATTCCCCCATGGAAAAATAATGTCTTGCAGTGGTTTTTTCCACTCAAACACTTCAACACTATATGCTAAGTCGCACAGTTAAGCTCATATGCAAAGTTGACCCACTCAAATACTTACTTTCTTGCACTACCCTCATAGGATGCATGGCTAAATGGGTTTTCTCATGCATTTAGCTTAGTTTCATTTAGCATTTCATTTTCTGTAACTTATTTCTACCTTCCTAAAAATCAAAAATTGCAAACTAACTGAGTTGAAAGCATACGATGTGCAATATCACTTATTTCTAGTCTAAACTATACCTAAAAAGAAATTCTTGAGGTGAATCCCATTAACTGGGATTGGTAATTCTTCTCCATCAAAGGTGGATAAATAGAAATCATTTTGTGTCTTGCATCTTTTTATGATAAATGATCCACTCAACATAGCGTCAAACTTTGTATGCTTTCCATATCTACTCTTAAGCTCATCCCATTTCAGCACAATGTCTCTTTTTTTTTAAATACTCTTGGAGATTTTTTTTTATGAAATGTCATTTTCATTTGAGTTTGATGTGTAGACACCTAAATCTGATTAACCAAATTCAATCATATTTAGTGCCTTTTGGGACATATCAGCTAAGTAATTAAGCGATACCTAATTGACCTATGTCATCCCCTAGCCCTAATTAATCCAATTAATTGGCTATAGTCCTAATTTATTATTAAAAGCAACCAATAGCTTAGTAATTAATTAAAACCCCATTTCCCCTATTATTGAATGAATATATTATTTATGTAATTCAATTCATTAATTCTAACTCAACCCAACCCCTTCACACATGTTAACCTAACCAATCCCAACTACCCAACTCAGAGTTCAAACTAATCCAAACCTCTTAACCCATGCTAATCCTAATCCTAACCCTAACCCTAATCCTAAAATCTCTCTAATGATGTCACATTCCCAATCTTTGGATTAGGAATTCAATCCCTTCCCCAAATTCAACTCTCTCAAGCTCTATCTTATCCCCTCACCCATGCCTCATTAATGATCTAATTAATGCCTCATAAATTATCTTACACCCTCATTAATAGCCTTATCTCCTAAAGTCTCCTTGGCTCTCTTCCCTAAATGGTCACATTCCTCCCTGTTTTCAACCCAATCATATTATGACACTTGTCATCATATGATGCACTTGAAGAATCACAATCCATGTTCTCTCTTCTAGGTGCATCTAGACCTCTCCTCAGGATTGCATCCTGGCCCTTGATTCCTCACCCATTTTCTATAAAAGAAACCTCATTCCTTCACATTTTTCATCCACTTTCCATGCAAACTTATAATGCCATTTTCAGTTCAGAATCACCCATTTTGAAGAAAAAATATAGCTTGAAACATGGAGCACATCTTGAGCATACATCCTATAAGCATGGACACAACAAAATATCAAATGGAGTTGAAATAAGTTCATAGGAGGTTTGCAAAATCTCTTATTTTAAGCTTAGTTCAAAGTTTCATTTTATGTCTTATCATGTATGTAGTTTAGATTATTAGTAGTGTGTTTTAATTCATTATTATGCTCCTTTAATCTTAATTTTCATATCTCACATTCTGGCACACCCGGTGGGACCCACTTCACGGGTTCTCTACTAATCTTTTAACAGGTTCTCTTGAGTTTGTAGACTTGCAGGTTTGAAAGGTGTTGTAGATCAAAAAGGACTCTACCATCACATCTGGAACATCATTTCTAGTTGAAATGACTATAAAATCCCCTATCCTCCCCCGCGATCAAATTTGTGGCAAATTTTTTTTGCACAGAGGCCCCTAGGCATGCATCCTGAGGTAAAATCCCAGTCTATTTAAATTACTTTTTTTTAAAAAAATTTGTTTTAGTTTTTATCCTAACCATCTATCTAAACTGCACAGTGAATATTGTGTTGCACATTAGGTGAAGATTTTGGAAAGCCAAACACCAACCCCCAAGCATCTTCTTTTATATACATGTTGTTGAACATTATATATAAACCACTTTGTGTTTCTACGTAGGCTGAATGTGGGACTAAAGTCCTTAGCCTGTCCAAGCTTGAACCTGAGCCCAAGCTCGAGCCTAAGCTCTATGCTCCTCCCTGTGCTCCACTCATACCCCCACAACCCCATGAAGCTCCTCCCTAATCTTCCTTCCCCACACCACTTCACCTCCCCTTCACACTACCCTTACCCCTATGCAACTACCCCAACATTCTTCCACAACCTGCCACCACACCTCCTTGCATTCTATCTTGTCCACAGCACCTTGTGCACCTCTTTTCCACCAATTTACCTAACTCCCCATCCCACATTGCTCCCTACTCTCTCTCTCTCTGTGCAGCCCATATCTCCTACCTCTATACACTCCCCGTAGCCTAGCTCTTCTCTCCTACCCGCTTCCTCTCTCCCAATCCCTGCACTTCCTCTACCTCATGTGACCTACCACCACATTGCCCCTACCCATAGCCTCTTCCTTCTGCCTCCCCTTATCATCTCCTTTCACCTCCCCCTACCATCTCCTTCCACCTTCCTCTACACTCCCCGCACAGTCCTCAACTAGTGTCTCCTTCGCTCCTCTAATCCCTGTGTGATTTTTCATAGAGTGGGGATGCAATGCAACGACATCTAGGTTGTGCTTCTATCTATGGTTATCCCTTGATAAACATAAAATGTCTGTAATTTCACTAAGCATGTTCTTAGCAATATCATGCTTAGAAATATGGGTATCATTCACACTACAATCTTGGTTTCTTCTACTCGTGTCACACTGCACAAATTCAAGGAATTTTTCCCCTTGATATTGTATGTTTCTACAGCCATTTTATCAAGAAATTTTTTTTCTCCATGCAAAAACAATAGTTAATCTCCATGCTTTTGATAGAGAGTGTTGATTAGCAACACGGTGTTAATTTAATTACTTGAATTGGTTTGTATGCAGAAGCCTCTTCGTATACATGTACGCTTCCTTGTAGTACACCTCGTAAAAATCTTTGGGATTCTCTAGCGTTTTACACTGTTGATTCTTGATTGCAAAGATGAATACCTGATTTTATTATGATAAAATAAAAAATTCAATTTTTAGAATAACAAAGACAAATTATAAGGCCACGTTAGCAGACCACATCAGCGCCCAGTCAACAAGGAGGCTTGTATTTTTTAAAAAAATTAAATTTTTTTTTTTTGCCACACAGGAAAATTCACGACCATAAATTTGATGGTCATCTAGCCATCAAACTACAAGGTTACACGCTTTCTACGATGGCCACAAAACCATCAAATTTAAACACAGATTTTGATGATGTCATTAGGAACTTGACATTTTTCTTGCAGAATCCAAAACGAGCCCCCTTCACGGAAACAACCATAACTATCACATACAGACTCTATTTTCGATGATTTGAAAAGTGCCAGAAAGATGGTTCAGAGGGCTATCTAGATTTGTAGACTACTTTTTCAGATTCCTCCTCCAAAAATTAGGTGAAACATTCAAATTTATCCTTTCTTTTTTTTTTTAAATCAAACACACTCAATCTTGAATGCACAAAGAATCGAACAAGAAATCACACATCTTGTTTTTGGATTCAAAATTGAACAAATCTATCCAAACACTTCACTTTTTGGGCTTTAGAAATTGAAAAAATCTATTCCAACACTTCACTTTTTTGGGTTTTACTAACTAAACAAACAGAATCAAACATCTCCTTTTGGGTCTTAAAACTCGACAACATGCAAAATCAAATCTCGAATGCATAAAGGATCAGCACTTCATTTTAATTTATGAATTTTGGAAAGCAAACAACACTTTGAATTTCGGTTTTAAAAATTGAACAAATCAATCACACATCATCTTGAATGCATAAATAGGAATTGAACAAGGAAAGAACATTTCACTTTGGTGCACTTAAATTCAAACAAACTTGCGAGTTTTATTTCTGCACAAATCAAACATAGCTTAACTTGTCAAGGGAATTAACCATGTGCTTTTCATCTTTGGTGCAATTGCACAATATCTGTAGAGTGCAACCTCACATCATGCACTATCCTCTCCCATTGGCTTTCGTGGTCCTTGGTGCAAGAGAAAGGTGATTTTGAATGTTCAAAAATTTCAATTTTGCATAGAGGGGCCTGTCAAGAAGAAGGCTGAGTCCTTCTAGAGAATGAACCCAAACTGGTAAATCCTTGGGCTGGTATAGAAATGAGGTGAAATTAAAGGTCTGTCTATATCCCTTCAAGCTTGGGTGGGTCATCTTCAATGGTAGTCCATACTGAGTGAATATCCTCAGCATACTAGCATAGTTGAACTAGGCTCTTAAGTGATTCATGTCGTACAAACTTATTACGGGGATACCAAAAAAATACTAGCAACTCATAAATCTAGCAGCCTACCTAATCCATCCTTGAAAGCTTGATAATATATTGGGCAAGGAAGATAGTAACTTCCCTGAGACATTCACACATTCGTGCCACCCTGATCATTTGGAGTCAGCTAATACAAAATCATGGAGCCTCATTCTTGATGGTGGTCATATTCTTATTATCTCTTATGTGTGTGCCTACGTATGTGGACAAAGGTTTTAAAGCTCACTACATCCTTAAGGTAGAAAGTGCTTATATGTGTTTTTAGTGTAACAAACCTTGTGCAAAACAATTCTCAAACATACACAAGTCTGGAAGTTTTGAAGTCCCCTCTTCCAAGGAGATCGACATTGTATGCCTCTTGAAAGGTTGCTTTGCCTCTTGCAAGATTGTTTTCTCACAAATTCCAAACAATCACCACTTTTTCAAAATAAAACAATGCAAGGAACACTTGTCGTAGTCACTTCCTAATCCTGAAATAGTATCAGATTGAACTCATGTCCCTTTTCACAAAGCACCAAAAAGTGAACTCCTTTTCCTCATATCTACTAAGAATAGAAGACCATCACCAAATAGGCAAAGAAATATCAACATATTATTGATTCCATTGAGAAATAAAACCATAAGCATGAATAGTATGAAAGGGTCCAATACAACTAAAAATTTATTTGCTTTATGCATAAATTCTGCATCAACAATGCCTTTATGAAAACACACGTCCTTGAGATCACAAACTATGACTAGAAGATTCATCACTACGATCAGTCACTCTTCCTCTTCTTAGATAACTTGGCTTATGTTTAGGACTTCCCTAGTTGTCATCCCTAGAATCACATCACACATCATCCAAAGCATAATCCTAGCATAAATCTGCATTCAATCCTAAATCATCCCTTAAGCAATCCTAAACCATCCTAGTTAATCCTAAAAAAATCTTAGCAAATCCTAGGTAAATCCTACCCCCTTCTGTTCCATCCTAGATCAATCCTATCAACCTTGCATCAACTTTTAGAAATCCTAATCATCCTAGAAAGCACATCCTTCACTTGGTATCCTAGCCTCTTTTTGAGTTGCTTACCCTTAATCCTAAATCAAGGATCATCATCTTAGGTATCTTTAGAATGACACACTATTCTAAGACAACCCCCTCCATCTGTGAAACCTCATAACCTTGAGAAAATGGTTAGTTCACATTGACCAAGAATCTTGTCACCCAAATAATGCAAGTCTGTCCTAGGTTTTTGACAATCATATCTACCTTTCTCATACATCAGGAAAGCAATCCTTAATCATTATTTTTCACCAAGTCATCCTTAGTCTTTAAGGAAGCATCCCCATCATCGTAGCTAGTGTCATCCTACATCATCATCTTACATCATCATCCTTACTCTTTTTTAGGAAAATCCTTAGATTTTATCTTGCATCTTGCATCCATCACTTTAGGACATTCATTTCATGCCACCCATCACATGTGTCGCTAAGAAGAGGAAAGACATGGCCCTTAATCAGGTAGCTAGTTCATCCAACCCAATGATCGATCACTCCAATGTGATGAATTCCTTTGATCCATGACATAAAAAACTTATCCAACACATTTAGATAGACACTAAAAAGATCCCAACTATAAGTGCTATAGACACATTCATAAATCATCTAGTGCATGTTCACATGGTAAGTACCATGAGTTGATACAATCACAATCGGGTACTCACAAATATTCAGCACCATGGGATCCAATTACCACCTTGGGTTATACCAACACTTATCACAAGACCTATGACACTGCCCAAGAAATATTATCATCCCATCATTAACAAAGTTTCTGATACCCAGCAGCAAGATTTACATGTAGGAACTCTTATATCACAGATTGTGCAACCTACCTTCTCTCCTTCCATAATGCACACAACACAAAAATCCACCTCGTCCACTATTATGGGAACCCCACCTCCTTATCCACCATCAGAAGAACAAGAAATACTTCCCACCACACAAGTACCATTACTTATTCAACCTACAACATATTCTATAGCGCAACCCATCCTATCAACCGTACAATCTTTCCCATCATTTCAACCCAACTTTTTGCTAGTTTCGCAACCAACAAACTAAACCCCACAAAACTACATCCCCACAGTTGCTACCCAATCCATTCAAAACCCTTATGTTAGTTCTCAATCTCCCAGCACCCAACCCTCCATGCCTCTCCCACCCTTTTCTTCCATAGTGTACCCATAGCAGCAAACCCAATTCACCACAGGCATGTCGCTCACAAATCCTAATAACCAACCCTTATTTCCTCAAGGGTCCACTTTCCACGCCCCACCAATAACACAGTCACAATGTATGCCAACACTTCTTCTGCAAGCATAATCCAACCCAAATCCTTCACCACCACTTCCTTAAATCAGTCAAACCGCACAAGGTTTTTCATCATCCACTTGAAATAACTCTCAAGCCGCGATGCAAGCCTTGGGCATCCCCACATAATAGAAGATCACCAATCCATTTAGATCATATGCACAACAACTACAATTCAATCCTTTCACCCCAACACAAATTCCTATCCTCCCAATCCTACAACAACAACCTATTCAGTAGCTACAACCAATCCCACAATAGTAATCTCTTCAGCAGCAACAACCCCAACAATCCCAGCCACATAACACAAACCCCTTCACTTCTCAAGCGCAGTCATAGTACAACCCTTTCACTATAGTGCCACCTCCTATTCAACCTACCCAACAACCACAACCATCAGTGCAAAATCCCAATCCCCTCATCGCATAGTTGCTACAACAAATTGTGAATCCTTTTACAAGTACACAATTGTCACCCAATCTACCCAGTAGCAACTACCTGTCTATGCTATCTTCCATTGCATCACAATCAATCCCTCCACCATGGTAAACTAGTGTTCCCATCAATACTAACTAATTCATTCCACCTACTGGGGGCATTCCACCTCAGAAAACCTATCCACCATCCTTCGACACTATGGCACCACCACCCAATGCAAGTGCACAGTCACCTCACCTCACTTATCCAACACCTTAGCATATATAGGCCTACTTCTAGCAGATATAATAGAAACATCAAACATTTCCACCTCCTCCACCACAATATTCCCCTCAGCTACAGTTCCTATCACCCCAACAACCTATCTATGTTGACCAAACACCGCAATACCCTTTGCAAAACCCTCTGTATTCCCCAACTCCATTCGACCTGTATCTCATGAGCTAGATCAACATCACAACAAATAAAAATCCCCCACTAGCCAATCAAGAGTGGGAAGAAATGAAGAATTCTCTAAAAGAGCTACATGTTGGAGCTGAATCAAAGACCTTCAAATTTGAGGAAGTTTTTCCTTATCCGTTTGACTAATCCCTCACAAGTATCCCATTTCCCAAACACTTTAAAACACCCACATTTAACAAATACCATGGAAATTGAGATCCCATCAGTCATGTAAAGGAGTTCTACATGGCATGCCAAGAAGTATCATACAGTGACAATTTCCTTATGTTGTTATTGCCCAAGAGTTTTGGAGGGACCGTGCTCAAATGGTTCTACAAGATCCCTTGTGGGACAGTGCCCATATTTGCAAAGCTCTCAGAGAATTTTGTAGCCCAATACACACACAATATAGAGAACCACCAATCAATGAATATATGGGAAATCCACCAATCCTCATATCACCCACTCCTACAAAACCTCTCATCCAGTATGTATTAGCTACTATAATAGCACTGGGGAACTTATTGCTCAATTAGATGGTAACAGAAAAGAAAGGGTCATCTATTAAATCATCTGTACCATTGTGGGTTATGAAATTAATTATTCCCCCATGGAAAAATAATGTCTTGCAGTGGTGTTTTCCACTCAAAAACTTTAGCACTATATGTTAAGTCACACAGTTAAGCTAATATCCAAAGTTGACCCACTCGAATACTTACTTTCTTGCACTACCCTCACATGATGCATGGATAAATGGGTTATGCTTTTGATAAATTTTGATATCGAATATGTGGACCAAAAGTAAATTAAGGGATAGGTCATTATTGATCAGTTGGCTGAGGCACCTTGGGAAGATGCATATCCTCTAACAATGGAATTTATTAACGAACATCTCTACATGGTTGAAGAGAAACCTCCCTAGAAATTATATTTTGATTGTTCATACACATATCATGGATCTAGGGTGGGAATCCTTTTTTTCACCCCTCAAGGTGACTTCATCCCCAAATAATTCAAGCTGTGATTCCCCTATACCAACAACATCTCATAATATGAGGCTCTTCATTCTGGTCTCAAGACAAAAATCCAATCGAACATCACAGAGTTACAGGTGTTTGGAAATAGAAGACACAATGAAACAACATTTCCAAGTCTTATAGGTTACACGGGTTCCTTGATTACAGAATAAAGAAGCTAAAGTTATGCCCACCATTGGCTCACTTCTTGAGATCCCCCAAGATGCTACAAAATATGATTTCTTAGTTGAGTAGCTCCACACGCCTGCTTATGAGATAGTCAATTCTAAAATGATATGCACTTTGGTTTTATAATCACCTAAAATTGGTCTAGTAAACCCATAGCCCCTAATTCAGTTAATTGGCCTTAAAATCCTAAATCAAAGGCATTTATTGCTAGACCTTAATTATGAACAAAAAAATCTATTCCAACACTTCACTTTTTGGGTTTTAATAACTGAACAAACAGAATCGAACATCTTCTTTTGGGTCTTAAAACTAGACAACATGCAAAATCAAATCTCAAATGCATAAAGGATCAACACTTCATTTAAATTTATGAATTCTGGAAAGCAAACAACACTTTAAATTTGGGTTTTATAAACTGAAAAAATCAATCACACATCATCTTGAATGCATAAATAGGAATTGAACAAGGCAAAGAAAATTTCACTTTGGTGCACTTAAAATCAAACAAACTTGCGATTTTTATTTCTGCACAAATCAAACATTGCTTAACTTGTCAAGGGAATTAACCATGTGTTTGTGTTTTTGGTGCACTTGGGAAAAATCTATAGAGCACAACGTTACATCACACACTATCCTCTCCCATTGGATTTTGTAGTCATTGGTGCAAGAGACAGGTGATTGTGAATTCTTGAAACTTTAAATTTTGCATAGAGGGGATTGTTGAGAAGAAGCATCAGTCCTTTTGGAGAATGACCCCAAATCGGTAAATCCTTCAGCCAAGATAGAAATGAGGTGGAATTAAAGGTATATCTATATCCCTTCAAGCTTGGGCAAGTCCTGTTCAATGGTAGTCCATACTAAGTGAATATCCTCAGCATACTAGCATGGTTGAACTAGGCTCTTAAGTGAGTCACGCCATACAAACCGGTTGTGGGGACACCGTGAAAATAATAGAAACTCATAAATCTAGAATCCTACCTTATCCATCCCTGAAATATTGATAATCGATAGGGAAAGGAAAATAGAAACTTCTCCGAGACATTCGCACATTCGTGCCACCCTGAGAATTTTGAGTTGGATAATACAACATCATGGAGCCTCGTGCTTGATAGTGGTCATATTTTGATTAGCTCTTGTGTGTGTGTACATGTATGCAGACAAAGGTTTTCAAGCTCACCGCATTCTTAAGGTAGAAAGTGCTTGTATGTGTTTTCAGTCTAACAAACCTTGTACAAAACAATTCTCAAACATATACAAGTCTGGAAGTTTTGAAATCCTTTTTTCCAGGGAGATTGAAATTTTATGCCTCTTGCAAGACTATTTGATCACAAATTCCAAACAATCTCCACTTTTTCAAAACAAAACAATGCTAGGCACACTTCCCGTAGTCACTTCCTAATCCTAAAACAGTATCAGATTTCATGTTGCATTTCACCAAGCACCAGAAAGTGAAGACTCCTTTGCCTCATATCTACTGAGAACAGAAGACCATCACCAAATAGGCAAAGCAATATCAACATATTATTGATTCCATTGATCAAGAAAACCATAAGCATGAAGTGTACGAAAGGGTCCAATAAAACTACAAAGTTATTTTCTTTATGCATAAATTTTGCATCAACAACACCTTCACTCATTTTTAGCGATACGATAATCCAACATGTCATCAAGTTTTGTTCATGCAAGCACACATCCTTGAGATCACACACTCTGACTAGTAGCTTCATCACTATGATCAGTCACTCTTCCTCTTCTTAGATAACTTAGCTTGCATTTAGGACTTCCCTAGTTGTCATCCCTAGAATCACATCATACATCATCCAAAGCATAATCCTAGCATAAATCTGCATTCAATCCTAAACCATCCCTTAAGAAATCCTAAACCATCCTAGTTAATCCTAAACCAATCTTACCAAATCCTTGGTCAATCCTACCCCCTCCTATTCCATCCTAGATCAATCCTAGCAACCTTTCATCAACTTTTAGCAATCCTAATCATCCTAGAAAGCACATCCTTCACTTGGTATCCTAGCCTCTTTTTGATTTGCTTACCCTTCATCCTAAATCAAGGATCATCATCTTAGGTATCTTTAGAATGAAACACTATTCTAAGATAACCCCCTCTGTCTATGAAACCTCATCACCTTGAGAAAAAGGTTGGTTCACATTGACCAAGAATATCGTTAGTCTTTTTCACAAAGTCATCCTTAATTTTCCAAGAAGTGTCCCCATCATCGTAGGTAGCATCATCCTAGATCATCATCTTAGCATCATCATCCTTAGTCTTTTTTAGGAAAATCATTGCATTTTATCTTGCATCTTGCATCCATCTCTTTAGGACATTCATTTCATTCCACCCATCACATGATCCCCTAAGAAGAGGAAATATATGGCCCTTAATCAGGAAGCTAGTTCATCTGAACAAATTATCAACCAATCCAACATGATGGATTCCTTTGATCCACAAAAGAACACACATATCCAACACATTTGGATAGACACGAGTGAGATCCCAACTATAAGTATTATAGACACATTCATAAAATCATCCAGTGCATGTTCACATGGTAAGTTCCATGAGTTGACACAACAACAATTAGGTACTCACAAATATTTAGCACCATGGGATCCAATTACCACCTTGGGTTATACCAACACTTATCACAAGACCTATGGCACTCCCTAGGTAATCTCATCATCCCATCATGAACAAAGTTTCCAATACCCTGCAGTGAGCTTTACATGTAGTAACTCTTATATCACAGATTGTGCAACCTACCTTCTCTCCTTCCATAAGGCACACCACATAGAAATCCACCTTGTCCACTGTCATGGGAACCCCACCTCCTTTTCCACCATCAGAAGCACAATAAATACTTCCCACCACACAAGCACCATCACCTATTCAACCTACAACATATTTTGCAATGCAACTCATCCTATCAACCACACAATCTTTTCCATCATTTCAGCCCATCTTTCCGCTAGTTTCACAACCAAAAAACCAAACCCTACAAAACTATATCCCCATAGTTTCTACCCAATCCATTCAAAACCATTATTCTAGTTCTCAACCTCCCAACACCCAACTCTCCATGC
The DNA here is from genome assembly GCA_018584345.1 of Thuja plicata. NCBI lineage: Eukaryota > Viridiplantae > Streptophyta > Pinopsida > Cupressales > Cupressaceae > Thuja > Thuja plicata. The sequence goes on along the minus strand of MU226956.1, from coordinate 1,372,773 downwards.
CTCTCCCACCCTTTTCTTCCATAATGTACCCATAGCAGCAAATTCAATTCACCACAGGCATGCCTCTCACAAATCCTAATAACCAACCGTTATTTCTACAAGGGCCTACTTTCCATGCCCCACCTATAACACAGTCACAATGTATGCCAACACTTCTTCTGGAAGAACAATACAACCCAAATCCTCCACCACCACTTCCTCAAATTAGTCAAACCGCACAAGGTGCTTCATCATCCACTTGGAATAACTCTCAAGTCACTATACAAGCCTTGGGCATCCCCACATAACAGTAGATCACCAATCCATTTACATCCTATGCACATCAACCACAATTCAATCCCACAGTGACAACCTATTCAATAGCTACAACCAATCTTACAAAAGCAATCTCTTCAGCAACAACAACCCCAATAATCCCAACCACACAATAAAAACCCCTTCCCTTCTCAATCATAGCCAAAGTACAACCCTTTCACCGTAGTGCCACCTCCTATTCAACCTACCCAACAACCACAACCATCAGCACAAAATCCCAATCCCCTCATTGCACAGGTACTGCAACAAATTGTGAATCCTTTTACAAGTACGCAATCTGTCACCCAATCTACCCAGTAGCAACAACCTAGCTATGCCAACTACCTAGCGATGCTATCTTCCACTACATCACATGTAGTCCCTCCACCACAACAAATGAGTGTTCCCATCAATACCAACTACTTCATTCCACCTACTGGGGGAATTCCACCTCAGAACACCTATCCACCATCCTTTGACACTATGGCACCACCACCCAATGCAAGTGCATAGTCACCTCAGCTCACTTATCCAACACCTCAATAGATACGTGCCTACTTCCAATAGATACAAAAAAAAATCAAGCATTGCCACCTCCTCCACCACAATATTCCCCTCAGCTATAGTTCCCATCACCCCAACAACCTATCTATATTGACCAAACACCACAATACCCTCCGCAAAACCCTCTATATTCCCCAACTCCATTCGACCTATATCTCATGAGTGGGACCAACATGACATAAAATAACAATCCCCCACTAGCCAATCAAGAGTGGGAAGAAATGAAGAATGCTCTAAAATAGCTACATGCTAGAACTGAAACAAAGACCTTCAAATTTGAGGAAGTTTTTCCTTATCCATTCGACTGATCCCTCACAAGTATCCCCTTTCCCAAACACTTTGAAACACCCAAGTTGGAAAAATACCATGGAAAGAGAGATCCCATCAGTCATGTAAAGGATTTCTATATGGAATTCCAAGAAGTGGCATACAGTGACAATTTCTTTATGCGCTTATTGCCCAAGAGTTTGGGAGGGACCATGCTCAAATGGTTCTAAAAGATCCCTTGTGGGATGGTGTCCACATTTCCAGAGCTCTTAGAGAATTTTGTATCCCAATACACACACAATATAGAGAATGAACTCTCCATTCTTGATTTATGTAATTCCAAATAGAAGGGAGGAGAGAGCCTAGTAGATTACCTTCAGTGCTAGCAAGGGCTTACTACAAGGTTGTCCTATCAATCCCCTAAGAAAAATCTCATAAAAATCTTTATTAACAATCTCCATCCCAAGATTTACTACCATATATGCATGAATTTTATATAGACCTATCAGGACATCAGAATCAAAGGCATGGATCTTGAAAGAGGTCTTGTAGAAGATGGTCCCATAAAGAACTATAAAGAATCACAACCTAATAGAGGAAACAACAATCACTCTAGCTATTGGAAAAAAAATAAGAATGTCATAACTGATGGAACCACTAACACTAAGCATGTCCAGATCATTGTGGCAAGTCCTCAAGCATCTACTCCCACATACCAACAATTGCAGCACTAACAGCAGACTACCCCAGTGCAAGCATACCAACAATTGCAGCACTTTCAGTAGAATTCCCCAACACGATCGTACCAACAATTGCAACACTATCAAAAGAATTCCCTAGTGCTGACCTATCAGCAACCACAATATCAACAGGTTCCACCTCCCCCAGTATATCACTGAGCAACCCAACACCAAGCCACACAACAACAAACCATACGCCCATAGCAAGCTAACTAACCCAATTATCAGCATAATCCTCAGTATCTCTAGAATCATACTAATGAAATATCCATCTAGCAAGGATAGAGTAGACCAAGAAGAGATCAAAATGTAACTAAGTACACATTCAGCCCTTTAGGTGAACCCATCGATGTCATTTTCTAAAGAATGGTGGCAACAAACTTGGTAGTATATCCTCCACCAATGCAACCTTTTGAGGACTCTTCTCCAAAACCACAATGGTTCAATAACAATGAATATTGTGACTACCACCATGTTAAGGGACATGCCACAATGAAGTGCATGAAGTTAAAGCACTACATCCAAGATCTAATTGATCAAAGGAGATTGAAGTAGATTTTAAAAACAAAACATCACCCAATAGTAATCTGAAGATCTACCAAAATGTGTTCCCAAACCATGCCAATAACACAGAACCTACCAATGCACACACTGCTTCAACATCAAATCAGAACAAAGTGCTCATACAAGTAATAAAACCACCGGTCATGTTGAGTATGGTAGCCTCATCAATTGTATATCCCAAGTCGAACCATTTGTCAATGTCATTTATGTGAAAGGTGTCGATACTAATTATGTTGTTACCATGTGTCACAGACGCATGACTATTGCAGGTGCTAGTACTACCTCATCCTCTGGGGTACAATATAACTTATTGGAACATGTAGTGAATACACCTACCCAAATATCCATCTTGGATCTTTTGTGCACATCACTCGTCCATCAAGAGATCTTGAATAAATCTTTGCAAGAGTCACACGTTCCCAAAAACATGGATCTTGGTCATTTTAAAAACCTTGTGGGTCACTTATCCACATCTTATTATATATCTTTTAAACCCACTGACATGCCATCTATTGATCATGATCATGTCCTCCCTCTTCACATCATTGTCATGGTAATGGTTTGACCTTGAATCTATGTACTTTAACATTTGTAAAGAAACTGGGATACACTAAAGTTGATATCATGAATGACCTCATCACAATCAAAGCCTATGATAATATAGAACAAACATTAGAAGGGTTGATCTTGACCTCCCATACAACATCATCCTTGGACGCCTGTGGACTCACTCTATGCAGGCCATCCCTTCCACCTATCATCAATGCATCAAGTTTCCCCACAATGGAGTTGAGATCACTACCCATGCAGATCCAAAGCCCTTTGCATATTTCCATGCATTGGAATCCTCCCATCTAGATTCAAATCATTGTCTTGGAACTGGCATTGGCACATCTATTTCCAGTTCCTCTACAACCCTTCCATATCCAAACACCATCCTTGCATCCACTCTATCCACTGTCAATATCGACCACCAAGGGTGTGGATAATATAGTCTAACTAATTCCTTCACTGTTGGATCCCTTCCACCTAATCCACATACACATGGGTGTCCATCTAGTTACAATGAGAAAAAAGACGCCTGAACCAATGCAATTGGGTCCTACCACATTTCTTTCTCATAGCATTCTGAATAGCTAGGAAATGGCACCTGATATCAATAAATGGGTCTAAAAATATCTCACACCTCCTGACAGTGGCCTCCTGAATCATTTCAAAGTCAAATATCCCTCCACCCATAAATTGGTCCCTGAAAAGTGGAACTATCAAGGAGGTGGACTAGGCCCTAAAGAACAAGGCATGAGAGTGCCCATTAAGGCCACTAAACTAAAAGACAAATTGGTCTAGGTTTTTAGCATAATACATATTTTTGGTGCTCAAATCAACAAATTGGATTTCCTATGGACTTGTTGATCCAATGCTGGGAAACCCAAGTGATTTGGCCAACCAACAAGATTCAAGAAAGGAAAGGTTGAACCCCTAGCTCTGCAGAACCAAGGCTAGTAGGCCTATACCTTAAACTTATCCTTCAATTCTTAAGGATTTTTATAGAAAATAGAATACACCTCAAACCCTCTCTCTCAAGTATGGCAAGGCTCTTGAAAGAAATCTAACTAAAAGCAATATATCATGAACTTTAAACTGAAACACTTTAAGTAATTGAAAGAATGTTTAGTAAATGTGTATGTAAATTGAAATGAACTGATAGATAAGATATCACAAAAATATAAACAATGAACTGAATAACTATAATCCAAATAATGATTAGACCAGTGCCTTATTCTATCATGGGAAATAGAGTCAAGATCATTCCAATCTTATGTTCAACCTCAGAAACAATTTTACAAGAAAACTTATCACTTCAAAGGTGTTATGAAATGAACATGCAACCTTGAAACAAGTTCAAAGATATTTAAAAAGGATCTTACTTCTCAAATAAGAGACCAATTGATTGAGGCCTTAATCAATAGAATTTAACCATGTAAAATGAGAAAAACCAATTGATAATAAAGACTATGAACCAGATCAGGAAGTATACACATCAAACTATCACTTTGAAGAAGTTCTATTGATTTTTCTGAGGGACTAATTGTAAAATGATAATGAAACTATTACACATGTGACAGAAAAAGGACTTATCTTTATTTATTTTGAGAAAATAGTACATCTAGGTCCATGTTACACTTGTTGATTAAAAACTATCCAAATATGTGAAATTGTATTGTATTGTATTGTCTTATCTCTTTACATTTTATATTTTGTGTGTGTGTGTGTGTGTGTGTGTGTAGCTTTCACACCTCTTTAGGGTGAAAAGACACAACCTTTATTACAAATTATTTTGAAAAAACAATAAATTAGCTAAAAAATAACTACCTAACTTTTAGATTTGGCTTTGGCCAAAAAATCCAAAACACCTTGTGAAAATCCAATATGTCTATCGGAGTTAGAAAATTGGATTTCCTGACCTGGGTCATTTTTAGATTTTTAAAATTAGACCATCTTTAGCCTATATAGGCATCATGTGTGTAGCAGGTCAAAATTCCAGCATTTTTTAAAGGCTTCGATTAGTTAGTTATATTTATTTGTGTCATAAAGCTTCCTTCCTTTGATTTTTTTAGTATGGAGAAACTTGCTTCTTGATAATGGATTGGGACTTCTAAATTCTCAAAAATTAGTGGTGCAGGAGCACCAGGGCCAAGCAAAAAGGCTAAAGAGGAACACTAGGGTCACTCATGGATCCTAGAGGATTTGAAGACATGTGAAGACTAAAAATACCTAAAAGGTCTAAAATATTGTAATTTGGGCCATTAGTGCCTATGAAATGTAATGGAGTCATAAAATGTAAAATTGCCAAAGTTGGCTAATAAAGGCCTAAAGGGCTAATGTAAGGGGTAATGGGGTAGTTATAAGAGTTTGGTTAAATTATAGTTTTATAATTAAATAATAGTCCATTTGGATTTAATTAAATAAGAAATATATCATAAAGTGCAAACAATGATGTAAGTTGTCTCATTGACAACAAAGTTGTCAATGTTGACAACATAGAGATTAGTAAACAAGTTGGTTCCAACTGATTATAATCAGTT
>MU226956.1:1322372-1367158 GCA_018584345.1 Thuja plicata | reverse complement strand
TTCTACAAACTGTATGATTATAGATTAGATTCAAATTATAAAAAGTAGTTGATAATAATAATAAGTCTTGTTCAATAAGCCAAATTAAGCGTTGCCTATCAAGCTATCAAAGAAAACAATTTTCCAAGAAATGATGAAACAACAGACCAATAAAAGATTCCTCCTGCAAAAAAAAACGTTAGTATAATGATGAAAAGAGCAAGGAATAACTCCTGCAAAAACACAGATGACAGAGAATATTGTAAGGAAGATTATATGTTGTCCAGCATGCAATTTTTTGCAGCCCAAACTGATATTAAAGGTGGCATCGATATCTTAAAAAGCTGCACAGATTTTGGATTGAATTATTAGCACGCCCAGAATTGTAAACGTCAAGAGATGAAGGATCACACATGAAAGCCCAACTTGTTCAGCATCCATAATAGCATTTGTCTTCACAATTATGTAATTTATAAATGCAGATCTATAAAATAGATAGGAGAGCACAATGGACTAACTAAGAGTAAATACATAGCCACACATCCCCCTTGACAGTATGTCATTTAGAGAACACAAATTAATAAAACAATCAGTTCTGACTGTCGCATTATTCTTTGTGTAGACCTCCTGTCTTCTTATTGTTTCTGCACGCATTCAACACATTTAGAATGGAAGTACATCTCATGGATCATTCACAACCCCATCAAAAAGAGGCGCATAGAGCCAAAGTGACTCTAAAACAATACAATAGAAATTTAAATAGGAGAAGAGTGGTTGCTGTAATCATGAGGAAACATTTGTGTTTAAGACAAGTCAAGTTATTACTTTGACCTTCAATTCATTGCGGTTGCAACACCTTACAACAACATGCGAAAAATGCAATGGGTCCTCTGTGCCAATTCATTTAGTCCAATCTAAAGTTAGCCAAGGTCAAAACAATGGGAGAAGCCTGTCAAAATGCAACTATCATTGAGGAGTCAAGACTAAAGGGTGAAAGGAATAAATCGCCCATTTTTTTGGAACAAATACAGTCTAAGCAGGGTTTTACAATTAGCACGGCACTGCTTAACATAAAGCAAAGGAGTAAAATATTATATATACTACCAGATATGATGTATATTATAACTGATCAAAGAGCACTAGAGCTGTACTTGCAACCATTTTAAGTAAATCATTAAGGTCATATAATTGTTTCACATTTTTCCACGTCACCATCATTTTCATGAATATGATTATAAGCATTCAAATATAATAAAATAAAATGGAAACCGCTTAGCATCTTTAGCATCTTTAGCAATTAAACTTCTTAGCATCTTTAGAAGAATAAAATGGAAACTAAAATAGATAATATAGAGTGAGTGAGGAGCAGTCTGCATTTGTCGCGTAGCAAGGAGCAAATCTGCTCTAACAACTGAGACTGGTTCGATGCTAGAAGAGGTTCTAGCAATAACAGAAGGGGCAGAAGGTGCACATGATGTGTAAGTCTAGATCAACAAATGTGTACATATAACATCAAATGGATATTAGTGAGAAGGCTGCGCAATAATAGAGAGCAGGCCGCGCAATATAATAGGCTGCGCAATATAACTAAGAGCAAAGTGTTAGGGAGGATAGCAGAATATTCCAAACTATCTGCTGCGCTATGAAGGGAAATATTCCAATATAACCAGCTGCTATATAGACTTGCGCAAGACTAAATGGAAATACCAATGGTAACAATGAGATATCAAAGAAAGCAAAGGAATATACAAATGTGTGCAAAGGAGATGTTTATGAGCGCAAGTTAACAGAAGTATAAACTTAGAATCTTATGTAACAGAAGTATAAGATTTATTGGCTGCGCAAGGGAGAATGGAATATATCTGATCTAACATATATCTGCGCAAGTTTAAATGGAATGGAATATATCCAATAGCAATCTTTGTATTGTAATAAAGGGCAGAATGGTATTGTAATGATGATGGGGGTCTGTTGCGCAGAGAGCAAGGGTCTGTCAAAATGAAGACTGCGCAAGGTAATGGGTGCCCAAAGCTGCGCCAAGTAAAATATAAGAGAAAAATAGATATGGAAGAAAGCTATAAAATTTAAGAACAACAATACATGAAGCTACAGCTACGCAAGGTGGGAGACAAGGATGCTGAAAACCCAAATAATAATAAGTCTGTTGAATAGGATGAAGGATGAATATTAACAGATTAGCTATGCAACCTGCAATGAAAATGTGAGATATAGTTTATAAAAATAGAAATTTAAACTACCTCTGATTTTGATTAGCCTGGAAAGAGACAAAGTTAGATTTAAAAAACATAGATTTAAAGCCTGCAACAGAGATGTTAGTAAAGTAAAATCTGTGTTAGAATTTTTTTAAGAATAGAGATATAAATGAAAATCAGAGATAAGATATGAAATCTGTAAAAAACAGAGATAAACCACCTGCAAGGAGTTAGATACATAAAAAAAAATTTGCAGAGAACTAGCAAAGAATCACTTATACTAAATGTCTACATGCACATATTTAAAACCAGAGATAGATTTTTTTTGTGAAACCTGCACAAACAAAATAATGAATTAATAGATAAACCGGGTTTGGTGGTAAACCAGCCAAACCCAAAAAAAAATTGATATTTTCAAACACTCTCTCAAGAGTCTCCTTCGAATCGTACCTTCATGCAAACACTCAAAAACAAAGATTAAACTGCTCTGATACCATGTTAGAAATGGAAAATAAAAATGTAAATAAGCAATACCAGGAAAGAATCTAAGCGAGTTAATGCATGAAAAGATATTACCATAAGATAGGAGAGAGAAAGCTTCAACATCCAATACCATGAGACAAGATATTTGAAAGGGGAAAGAAAAGAAAACCCCTTGTGACATTATGAATGAGGCATGAAAATCCTAAGAAGAGGAGAGAGAGAGAGCGCATTGCTCATACAATAATTGAAAAGAGGAAGAAACCTCATTAGTCTGAGGAGAGAAGAAGAGGCATCTCTTTAATAGAGATGTGAGAAAGGAGTTGCATGGTAACTCCCATATCTATGTATGCCACATTTCATAAATGTGTGAGGGCCAAGTGTGAGATTCCTCTTAAGGAGGAATAAACTAATTTACAAATTACAATAAATATTTGTCCTCACATATTCCACTAGAGGACGAAATAGAATGTAGTGGAAAGAAGACAAAGAAGTATATTAGGATACCTTGGCTTATATCATAATATATTACAACAAAGATTAATAGTCTAACCTTGGTTTATAAATACACCAAGGAAAGATTACAAATTCTAACAAATATGCATCCGAATGTGAAAGTTTTTCTCAAAATATACACTTCAATGTCCGTTTAGGCAAAAAAGTGTAACCCACTATTGTGGTATCACCCACTGAGAAGATTTTCTTCCTCATCATCATGGCCATTGATACTTGTATCCATACAATCTTACCATGTACATATTCTTCTTCAACTAGATTTGAATTTTCTTCCTCTATGTCATTATTCTTTTCTTTTCTCAATTCCTCACATAATTGCTCAAGAAAAATTATCAGTTGAGAATCATCATATATTCCTAACTCACAAATTTTATCCATTAATTCCCTTCCAAAAGGCCTAATATCGAAAGTTATTTTCCAATAAATCCTTATCATTCTCATGAACACATGTATTACATATTCTCCTTCATATCTTTCAAAATTGAAGAATGTATCCAAATGGGATATGTACAATTTTTCTTCCATAATGTAATTTGGATCTTCTTCCATGCTGTGACTTTGGTCTTCATATCATTTATAGAACATGTTGTCTTCTTCACGACTGGCATCATAAAATGTATAAAGAAACCATTTCTCAAACTATCTCCATGATGAGATACATTGTGTGGGTAGTGATTCATATACTTGTCTATTAATGTCCTGACAATGAGATACATTGTTTATAGAATACTTGTCTATTCATATACATTATCTATTAATGTCCTGACAAATAGCCTCATCACCTGATCCTCTATAGAAACCTCATAATCGTCTATGAATGTATAAAATACATCCAAGTGTTGTAGTGTCGATTCATCCCATTCTCCATGGAACTTTGGTAAAAGTTGTGAAATTTTAGGGGATAACTTATTTGGGATGCATTGAAATCTCCTAAGATCCAATGGCCTGATACCATCTGTAATAAATGGATTTATTTGAAATGATGGATACATTTGAAAAAATAATCCACCATCTCCTTCTAAGTCTTCTCCCTTAGTAGAGTCACTGAGTGAAATTCTTTGTTCAATAGAGCCACAACCTTCTTATCAGAAGGAAAATACTTATTGTCTTCTGAGTTATTTTCACCCAGTAGAGTCTTAAATATATCACCAGAGCTTCAAGGTAAAATTAAAAAATGCTCTTTTGAACAACTCCCCATTAGAGAAACCAATTTTTTGTTGCTCAAATAAACAAATTAGATTTCCTATGGACTTGCCGATAAAATCCTGGGAAACCCAAGTGATTTGGCCAACTAACAAGATTCAACCAAGGAAAGGTTGAACCCTCTGCAATTTTGGCTCTTCAGAACCAAGGCTAGTAGGCTATACCTTAAAATTATCCTTCAAGTCTTAATTATTTTTATAGAAGATAGAATACACCTCAAACGCTCTCTCTCTCAAGTATGGTAAGGTACTTGAAAGAAATCTAACTGAAAACAATATATCATGAACTATAAACTGAAACACTTTAAGTAATTGAAAGAATGTTTTGTAAATGTGTATGTAAATTGAAATGAACAGATAGATAAGATATCACAAAACTATAAACAATTAACTAAATAACTATAATCCAAATAATGATTAGACCAATGCCTTATTCTATCATGGGCAATAGAGTCAAGATCATTCCAATCTTATGTTCAACCTCAAAGATAGTTTTACAATAAAACTTATCACTTCAAAGGTGTTATGAAATGAACATGCAACCTTGAAACAAGTTCAAAGATATTTCAAAAGGATATTACTTCTAAAATGACAGACCAATTCATTTAGGCCTCAAGAAACATAATTTAACCATGCAAAATGAGAAAAACTAATTGATAATAAAGACTATGAACCGGATCAGGAAGTATGTACATCAAACTGTCACTTTGAAGAAGTTCTATTGACTTATCCGAGGGACTAATTGTAAAAGGATAATGAAACTATTACACATGTGAAAGAAAAAGGACTTATCTTTATTGATTTTGAAAAAAATAGTACATCTAGGTCCATGTTACTCTTGTTGATTAAAAACTATCCAAATATGTGAAATTGTATTATATTGTATTCTCTTGTCTCTTTACATTTTACATTATGTATAAATATGTGTTTGAGTAGCTTTCACACCTATTTTGGGTGAAAAGACACAGCCCTTATTACAAATTATTTTGAAAAACTAATAAATTAACTAAAAAATAACTACCTAACTTTTGGATTTGGCTTTGGCCGAAAACCCAAAACACCTCGTGAAAAGCCAATATTTCTTCTAGAGATAGGAAATTTGATTTCCTGAACTCAGTCATTTTTAGATTTGTAAAATTCGACCATCTTCAGCCTCTATCAACACCATTTTTGTAGCAGGTCAAAATTCTAGCATTTTCTAAAGGCTTCAATTAGTTAGTTCTATTTATTTGTGTCATAAAGCTTCCTTCCTTTAACTTTTTTAGTATGGAGAAACTTGCTTCTTGATAATGGATTGAGACTTCTCAATTCTCAAAATTTAGGGTACCACCTAACTCAGAGTTCAAACCAATCCCAACCACCTAACTCAAAGTTAAAACTAATCCCAACCTCTTCACCCATGCTAATCCTAATCCTAACCCTAACCCTAACTCAAACCCTAACCCTAATCCTAAACTCTCTCTAATGATGTCACATTCCTAGTCTTTCGATTAGGAACTCAATCCCTTTCCCAAATTCAACTTTCTCAAGCTCTATCTTATCCGCTCACCCATGCCTTATTAATGCTCTCATTAATGACTCATAAATTCTCTTACACTCCTCATTAAGTATCTTACACCCACATTAATAGCCTTATCGCATAAAGTCTCCTTGGCTCTCTTCCCTAAATGGTCACATTCCTCCCTCTTTTCAACCCAATCATATTATGACACTTGTCATCATATGATGCACCTGAAGAAGCACAATTCATGTGCTCTATTCTAATTCATGTTCTCTCTTCTAGGTGTATTTGGACCTCTCCTCAGGATTGCATCCTGACCCTTGATTCCTCACTCATTTTCTATAAAAGAAATCTCATTCCTTCACATTTTTCATCCACTTTCCATGCAAACTTATAATGTCATTTTCAATTCAGAATCATCCATTTTGAAGAAAAATCATAGCTTGAAGCTTGGAGCACATCTTGATCATACATCCCATAAGCATGGACACAATGAAATATCAAATGGATTTGAAATGAGTTCGTAGGAGGTTTACAAAATCTCTTATTTTAAGCTTATTTCAAAGTTTCATTTTATGTCTTATCATGTATGTAGTTTAGATTATTAGTTGTAGAGTGTTTTAATTCGTTAGTATCATCCTTTAATCCTAATTTTCATTTCTCACATGATGATGATAAATTTTCATCATTGCATCTCTTATAGTCTCCTCTAATTTAATTAGCTTATCCAATCTCGGTGTCATAGGTTGTTCATCAATCATGTCAAGCTGGTTAATTAGATCAAGTGCTAGAAACTCAACTGGTGTAATGCCCCACTCTGGAACCCATGAGAAAATTAACCTAACCTTTAATAACTAACCCCTTTAATTAATATTTTACTAGAATCATGATAAAATGCATCACCGAATCAAATGAATGTATGCACACTGAAACTAACCAATCACAATGCAGTAAAAGTGCAACAATAATAAACATACTCAAATAGGGTTTATGAATTTATGTCACCTTGACAAATTTAGATAGGATAGTCAATCATATCCTTGTCCAGTCATAGGACAAAATGTAGGTCTAGGATAAGGTTTAGGCCTAAATTTTGTCTCCCCTCTTTTACCATTGATACTTATGTAAGGGCACACTCACTCTTGTTAATTCAAGGAAGATGATACCCAGTACTTGCAAAATTATCATCATAAAGTTGAGCATGTACATGCATATAATATATAATAGGTAGTAAGGATCAGTACATCATGTGGATCTCTCAAGCAAGTAACTATGACTTCGTCCCTCACCATATTATGCACATCAAGTAGAAATATAAAACACGCACACCATCCATATAAATGAATATATAGGGGTCAGTAGGTTAGTAAAACCATAAATATCCATAAAATCATCATATGCACATAATTATCATCATCTAAATAAAAACATGATATACATCAAATAATCAAAGTAACAAAGTACTGCATAAACAAAAAGTATTGACATAACATCAAAGAATCATCAAATCCATCTGAAGATCTAGCACAAGCAATGAAAAGGCATGATAGTATTTGGCATTGCAACTAGGAATTGTAGAAGACCAGTGAGTATTACATCCCCTCCCCTCCTAAAATTAGACCTACTCCTAGAAGCCAACAATTATGACTATAATAAACTAGAAATAAAATATCTTTTTTATTGATTTTTGAGTTGAGTTTGATTAATTTTTAGGGTTTTTCTTTTTCAAACCCTTGTTTTTGGTTTTCTCCTTAATTTGTCAAAAATGGCCAAATTGGAGGCTTGCAAGTTTTGGGGGAGCAGTTCTTTGTCCAATTTTTTGGGGATCTTTTATTCAGAACTTTTCAAGGTTAAAGAATGAGATTTTAAAGCTTGGAGTATTTGCTTTCAGATTTTGGGTCTTCTTCATTTTTAAGATCAATTCATTGAATTAAGGTAAGGTTTTGAACCTTTGTAAGTTCCATTTGAAAAGCTTGTCTTCTTCATGCTTTGTTATTTTTTCTGATTTTCGATTGTCTTCCTCTCTAAGATTTAGAAAATTAGATTCTATTTGGGTAATTTTGTGGAAAGATTTGATTAGGTTTCCATCCTTGGATTTTGGTTTTCAATGTGTAGTTTTGGGATATTTTCCAGGTAAAGGAATCCCATTATTTTGGTAAATTTTTAAAGAAGAAAAATTGGTTTTAGGGTTTTGAGGAATTTCACTTACTTCTAGGGTTGTATTTTCTATATTTAGCATCTTTCGATTGATGGATTTGTCTTTGAAATAAAACCTAGATTTATTAAAAGAAAAGATTTTATATATAAATATATATGTATTAATGTGCATGTCATCTTTATAAAAATATATGTATCTATAGAAGAAACGTACATGTTCTTATATATATATATATATATATATCTATTAGGGAAAAATAATATACACATATGTATAGGAAAATGTGGAAATTTATTTATAAAATATATATAATAGAAAAAATAGAATAAATAGCAATTTTAAAAAAGAAAATAAATAAATAAATAAATTTTATTTGTTTAAAATAAATAAATAAATAAAAATATAATGTTGAGTGGGTGGCGGGCCACCACCCCTGTCACCCTAATCCCCATTGTCCGCTGCAGTATGGAGTACTGATGGTATTCCTGCCACCATCGGCAAGGTACCATCGTCCCTACACCAGCAGGGCACTGGCGGGACCTCTGCCACTGATGGCAGCATGCCCCCGGTGGGGGCCCTCTTCCTCGGCATATATGCAGATGGAAGTTTGGGGAAATGGGGGTGGGACCTCCCATTCTTCCTCCCTCCCATATATATATATATATATATATATATATATATATATATATATATATTAAGTTTGCATTTATAATATTAGATTTTATTAATTAAAAATTAATTTAAAGAGTTATTTATAAATTATTAATATGAATTAATTTATAGTTTAATTAATAGTTGATGATTATTAAGTTAATTAATATAAAATTAATTTATATAAAGACATATGTGAATTAATTTATATAAGGTGGTTTTGGTAATATATTTATATTTTAATAAAGTTAAAATATAATTAAATTAATTATATTTATTATTTAATTTTGAATTATAACTAATTAAGTTATAAATGGGTTATGATTAAGTGAAAATTAAGTATTAACATTGGACTTAAACTAGAATTAAGTTAATACTTAATAAATGAAATCAATATTAGCATTTTATTCGAAGATGTATTTTATATTAAGATATTCATGGTCTATAAACCATTTAATAACATGATAATGTTATCTAGTCAGATTTGATGAGACATTAGATATGTTTTCATATATGTGCTTTATGTTATGTTGTCTTGTTTTGACTGAGTGTGTGTATGGGTAGAGTATTGGCCTAGGTGGGTATTTTGTCTTTCAGACTTGAATTATTTTTATGTATCTATACTTCTTACTCTTTGGGTTTATATCATGGGAAATTCATAACCATATTTATGTCATGATTAGTTCATGTACTGTGTTGAGTGTATTTGTGAGTTATGTCATGTGAACTTTGAGTCCTCATTTTCATCTTCTTGGTCATGTGTATTGTTTTGAGATTTCATTTTCTTGGTCACCTTATTTCATCTATTGTGATTGCTCTTTTTCAAAACAATGGTCTTTTTGGATTATGTTTTACTCAATATTAGGAGAAAGATATCATTGATGTTATTGATGATCATTGATCTTATGATATAAAAACTATGATAATTTGGTATTTGAATTTTGAGATGTCCATTATGGGGCAGACAGTTTGTATCCTAGCATAGGATGTGATATTGTTTATTATGCTCCAATACCTCCTTGGTGACTTTCATGATTTAAATATTTATCAAAATTCTTTTATGGTTTTTGTTTTCCCTTATCTCTGTTTCTTTTGGTTGGAGCATTAGGGTAGGTTATCTAGGAGCATAGAGGGTAAGTGGCATACTTTAGAGGCGTCAAAGCCCTAAAGTGGTTGCCTAGGTATCCTAATTTGTAAGTGACTTAATAAGTTAGAATTGAATAATTTTATTAGGCAAACATTAATAAGATAATTGTGTTCCTCACCTATACCTTGAGTGCTAGTACAGTGTAGGATCGGAGTGGGAGAAGATGCTTTACCATGTACAAGGGGCGTTGAGGTTTGGCATAGTTATTTTTCCTTGTTTGTATGAGAGGATTACTGATACCACATATGGTCACTTGGGGGTCAAGGTCCAGAGAGGCTTCCAGGGTAATCCAAGGGTAGATGTATGTGATAACACTTTCCTATATCTGTTCTAGATTCCTACAATTATTTAGTACATCTAGTACTGTGACTCGATCATTCCTATTTGATAAATTTGTAACCTTTTTATCTGGTGTACCTTGCATTAGTATTTCTTGTTGTGATTTTCTATTTGATTTGTTCCTATTGTTATCTCCCCAGCATAGTGGGGTGGACCTCAGGGTTCCATGTGGTCAAGTGGTATTGATTATATTTACCATTGAGATCTAGCATTAATGTTCTTGTACATGGACAATATTGGTTTCTTCTACCATGCTCATTATTTGGATACTGCTTATTATCATCATGAGATGTATATCTTGTATTCTATGTTGTATTAATTTGCGACATTCATTCAAGATATGTTTATGTACTTGTATGGTATCTGTGACTTGATTTATTATTGTTATCTTTGTGACATGTGCAATGGAAGATGTATTATATGTATGTCATGACGTATTAGTTATATTTTGTATATTGTACTTTTTCCTTACATTATTATGATGAATGTACCTTACTGCTTCAATTCAATCAATATATATGTTAGCTTACTTTATGTTTGGTGTTCCTAGTTCATACTTCAATTTGGGTTTTAAAATGAACGTAGGATATATCATGTGATTATATTTTGGTCGATCTTAATAGCTTAGTTAATGTTGTTGAAAGTAACACCATGTCTTGGAATCCTTGAGATGTTAACTAAGTTAATGTACTTTAGTTTAATGTCTTAAATTGTGTGCCCTTGCTTCCACATTTGTAATGCTTAATGTTTAAAAAAAATATTTCAAAAACTTAGTATAAAGTTAGATTAATATCTCATGGGTTCTTAAATGGGGTGTTATAGCTGATATAGGAATCATTGCCTCCTTTACATAAACTAGAACATAAGGTGATAACCCAATTGCCCTTTTAGGAGTGATTCTACAGTCCATAATGTTGATTTTATTTTTTTGTGCCAATCTCTCTAATTCCCTTCCATGGTCCTTTTAATAATCAAAATCAGATTATTATTAATTGATTATGTCAGTCTATTACCCTAAGGGTAATAATTAGATGAAATGTTGAGGAAAATATCATTTCTAACATCCCATTCAGATATCCAAATTCCTATAGATGCCAATGCATTATCTAAACTAGTTGAATCAAGAGTACCAAACCTGGTTATTAGATCATCATAATAATAATTTAAAATAGTTGTTTCATTTGCTTCCTTAAGGACCATAGCCTCTATCCATTTTTAAAAATAATTTGTAGCTATGAGAACCCATTTTTGACCAGTACTTAAAGATGGGTTTATGACTCCAATGAAGTCCAAACCCCACTTCATAAATAGTTATTCCACCTGAATTGGTTGCAAAAGTAACAATGTCAACCTTTCTTTACCTGTAGAACAGACACTTTCCTTGAATTTAATTACCCATGCATGGAATTCTTGAATAAATTGGTCCAATAGTAGCCACCTTTCATCACCTTGAGAGTTGTAGCTCTAGGTGAGAAATGTCCTCCTACTTTGCCTAATAAAACTCATTCAATATTTTTTCAACATGATCAGCATCAATGCACTTCAAAAATACACCATGGAAATCACTTTTAAAAAGGATTTCATCTCAAAGTACATAGGGAATAGACTGTAATCTATATTACCTCATTTTTTCTCTATCTAAACTAGAAGGACACTCACCTGTCAGCAAAAAATGAGTCATTTCATGAACTCAATCAGTAGTAGAACTTGGTATAGAAATTTTTGGTTGAGCTTAGAGGGATAAAACAATCCCGTCTTGATTTTCTTCATTGTTGTTACCATTTCCAACAAGTTTTTCACATAAACCCTTACCTCTAACCATTCTGGTAACTTTAATTTCAACTTCATATTCCATAACTTTGGTTACCCAACTGGCCCTCTTACTATTTAAATCCTTATTCAACACAAACTTCTTAACTTTGGTTACCCAAATGGCCCTCTTGCTATTTAAGTTCATAATCTTTCTGTCCTTAGCTGAAAATGTCAAAGGTTGATATAAACCTTCATTATTCTAAACTAACATGGCTGCAATAATCCCATATGCATATGATATGAAATATTTTGAAAATCAAGGTTTAATAAAATGGGAGAAGAAACTAATGCTTCTTTAATTAGTTAAAAAAATATCTTACCATCTTTTGTCTAGCTGAATATGACATTCATTTTAACCATAGCATTTAAAGGCATTAATAATTCATAAATGGCAGGGATAAACCTTCTTTCAAAATTAATCCTTCCTACAAAACTTTGCAGCCCCTTTTTATGTGTTGGTAATAGAAGTGATAGAATTGCACTTACCCTTTCTAGATCAATGGTGATTCCTTCCTTTAACACAATAAAACCCAACAATTTACCCTCATCAATAGTAAACACACATTTATTTAGATTAAGAGATATGCCATATTTCTTGTATCTCTCAAAAATTTGCCTCAAGTGTGTTAAATGATCATTTGGATTTTTAGTAAATACTGTAATATCATCCAAATAAATTAACATTAGTTTATATATTAGACCTTTAAATGTCATGTCCATAGCCATTTGAAACATGGCTCCAACATTTGGCAACCCAAATGACATATTTTTAGAAGCCATTGTACCCAATTTGGTTATAAATATTGTCTTAAGTTGATCATCTTCCTTAACCATAATCTAATTATAACCTAAAACAATATCTAGCAAAGAAAAACTTTCATAACCTAAAACAACTTGTAAAATCTATTCCATGGAAGGAAATGGGTGTCTATCTTTCACTAAAGCTCTATTAGGTCTCTAAAATCAACACATAACCTAATTTCACCACTTTTCTTTCTCACTTGGACAAGGTTGGATACCCAAGAAGTATGCTTAATAGGAAATATAATTTTCTCTCAATAAGTTTATTCAGATTTGATGCAGGAGCATACAGGGTGTAAGAGAAATCTTGCATCACCCAAAAATATTATCTCATTTTTCAATAAGGGTTATCTTTGGGTAGGGTTACTATTTATGACAAGTTTAAATTTTTTAGTAAGTCTTTCATTTGAGCATAGATTGTTCCAATTACTTCTGTGGAGGTTCATTTTGGATATATAAGCCTTCCATTAAAGTTTCATGACAACATCAAGTCTAATTTTCAAGATATTGAATTTGTTGTTTTGGCGGGGTGGTACAAAAACTTTGAACTCAATTTTGAAGGCTTTAGAGGCTCTGAAAGGGGTTCAAACGTTTCCTAGGATGACACCTCATCATCCTAGTTGTAGAGAGCTTTGTGGCATTTCCAAAATGGGGTTATAATAGTCAATCAATTCAATGGTTTGCAAGTTATGGATTTCAGAAGTTGGGCCACTAGGATTCAAGTTTCAATACAAAAAAAAAGAGAAAAAACACTTAAGGAAGGTGTATATATGAATATATCTTCATGAGATTAGCATCACTATTTATCAATTCAACTTTTAAATTTAACAATTTAAACTAATTGAATTGATAACATGAGCTCAATGGGCATCTCATGGCTCTCTATCTAGGAAAGAAAATAGAATGCTCTCAACTTTGAACATCCATTAATTATAGTCCTAGGTTGAGAAATGATGATCAAAATGACGCATTATACTCTATTTAGCTCAAATTGTACTAAAATGGTTCAAGATTGATTAATATTATCCAAATTCTATAATGAAAATGCTATGAACTCAATATATTTGTCTATAGTGATGATGCTTTTCTCATGAATGTGTGTTCTCTCCTTTTTTGCTCTAAAAATTGTCTCTATTAAAAGGTTTTCCCAAGGGTAGGGGGTAGAGTTGATTTGATCATGATTAGGGTTGAGTTGAGTTAAGGTTTTAACTAGTGAGACAATTTAAATATTGGGAAATAGAGAGACAAAATGAGTGGTCAAGATGTAATTCAAAGATGTGTGATGGAGAATCAAATTAGTCTTGATCTATGTGAGCTCAATCCTTAATCCTCATTGGTTGATTTTGATTTGTCTCATGTGATGGGTGAGAAATTAAATAAATAAATAAATTATTTTATTTTATTTATTTAGCCATGTGCACCCTAGAATGGGTTGGAATTAATTTGACTTAAATATACACTTAATTGATTAATATCAATTGCATAATTAATTGATATTTTTTTATTTAATTAATCCAATAGCTTTGATAATTCAATTAATTCATATTTTTTTAATTTTCTCACTTCACTATTTGTTTGATTTTTCTTGACCAAATTTAGGTGTCTACAAATGCCCCTCTTTGAATCGATGTGTGAAGCGCATTGGTTCAAAGAATGTCTGATGTTTGATTAGTTGATCTAATCTTGATGACTGATTTGCTGGTACAATTAATTTCCAATTAAATTTTTTTTGATGTGATGTCGTCATGTGAAAATACCCTGATAAAATTCCCCATTGAGGATGATTTCAAATTTGTTATGCTCCAGATTTGATTGATTGATTTCGCACTCTGATAATATCTTGCCCCTCAGAAATGAAAGCAAAATTGATGTTGAAAATTGTTTTGAAAATGAACGTGATAGGTCAATTATGAGTTCATTTCTGATAATCCAATGTTTAAAAAATGCCCCGGTGTGCAAGTTTTAACCTTATGAGGTAAATAAAGGGAAAAAATACCTTTCAATTAGGTCAAAAAGGTATAAATGGGGGTAAAAATGTCATTTTCACATTTCATTTTTACTTTTTACCCTCATTTTTCTCTGAGTGAATAGAAAGTTGATGGCAATGGTTGTGCTGACCTAAGAGCATAGATTCAAGCGAGGGCATTGATTTCAGCATTCTACAAACTACGAACGTCCGATGAGTGCTCAAATCCTCTTTCGTTTGATGAATTTGAAATTTTTATTGCTTTTATAGGTTTTTTATGCAATATTAGAGTAGGTTTTTAAATTTTCTTGCAAAGTAGCATGTAGAATATTTTAAATAGCGCGTACAACAACAAAGTAGGACATCCACAGTTAGAAGTAGCATGTAGGCTAATGCGATGTAGCACTTAGAAACATAGGATTTTAAGACATATTATAGGTAAAATAGGACTTAGAAAGCCCCAATTCAAATACCCAAAAATTTTAGCGTATAGGTTGCGATGAAGTAACATGTAGTAGAAAAACTAGTGCATACACATTGATGTTGCACTTGCGAGGAATGAAATAGTGCATAGTAGGATTTAACTAGCACATACATGATGTGACACATATGATGGTATGAAATGATGTGTACACCCATATAAAATTATGTGTAGCTTAATTTGATGAATGAATCCTGATTTTGAATGTCCTCTGATTTGGCTAAGTGTTTGATTGATTGAGTGTTTGATGTGGCCTGATATGTGATGAAAAAAAGTGTTTGTGATGTTAGTTCCAACATTTTGGTGAATTTTTATGATGTCAATCCTGATAGAGTGATAGGATAACTATTTGTTTTTTCATTCTCATGATATAGAGTTAGGAAAAAAATTGATGTTCTCAAGAAGAGCGATAGGATGATAAAATATCTTTTATTTACTTGTGATGATCCATTTAGATAATGATACTAATATGATTCCCCTTTATTGCAAAATAGGTTTGGTTTTAGAAGTTGTATATCCAAGGACTACCATCATGGCCATTGGATATGGTTTACCAGTTGACTTCCTAGGAGAGGCGAGTGATAGGTCACTGTAGCTTGTCCTTCTTATTAAAGATGCCTCGATTCTAGATGAACTAGGGTTTACTCATAGCTATGGAACTTTGACCATAATACTTTCCACTTTTCATTGGGTGAGATGACTATCATGCCTAAGGATGTGTATTGACTATTTAGGATTCTTACTCAAGGAAAGTTGGTTTATTATGACCAAGTTTATGATCGGGCAACATGTAGATGGGTGTTTGTTGATCCTACAATTGGTGATGAGAGCATACCATCTGCACAGTTCATTTTTTTTCCTCATCTTCCTATGGTACTTGGTTCTTTGATCGGTGGTTTCCTACTTCCTAACCGATGAGGTCATGGATTTGTTGTTGGTTGTGGTAACATCTTAGAGGATATGATTGTAGATTCATGACATTTTATTGGGGTTCTTACGTACTAACAAAATTATATTAAAAGCTACATCATGTAGTATATAGACATGGTGCTACACTTTTAGCAAGTGCAGTATTACTATAGCTCTGGACATGGGAGTACATTCCTATTATGAGACCCATTACAGCAAGACACAAAGATCCAAGTTGGCCATTTGATTTTCTATATGAGGGTATGGAGTTTTGTCGTCGTATGCTTGATGACATGGATCAGGTAGTGTGGTGGTCCTACCATGGATGTGAGGTGTGTCATGAGGATGATGTAGAGATTCCATATATGTATGTACCACAATGGATGATAGGACAGTCTCCTTTGATTATTGAGAGATTCTGCTTCTACAGAGTGATGAGATAGTACAGTCAAACATAAGATATTCTACAGGGGTTGGCTTTATATTCTTGAGCATAGACATAGAGATCAATATGGGGTCCAAAATTCGAGTATCATATGCCTATGAGGAGATACACAAGATGGGATACATGACATCAGACATGTTAGATTGGGTAGTGGATGCTAGGATCTTAGTAGACTATACTCAGTAGTTTGCTTGATATATATTTCCATATTTTACAGACCCTAGTGAGCCGATACCTGATATATATGATTTGTCAGATGATGATGGAGCTAGAGGCGGTGGTGAGAGAGGTGGTAGAGAACCAAGACAAAGAGTCCCGAGGAGAGGTGGAGCTAGAGATGTTGGGAGAGGTGGGGGTAGGGTGAGGATGAAAGGTGGCCAAGTATAGATACAAGGTTGTTAGATATGGATGAGGGGTATAGGGTTTCAAAAGAGAGGTGGTGGGGTTGGTGGTCAGGATTCTTAGATTCCATTAGCAGTTTGGGGATAGAGACGATAGAGAGTTTCTAGATACTCTAATCTAGCATATGATAGATAGGTTTAGCAGGCTGCAGTGATTCCAGTATCATTGCAGGTTCTAATAGCTCCATGGGATCCTATAGCTCCATAGGTTCCATACACTATGGATATACTCACATAGGATGTTAGGACTCTACAGGCTAGCATGACACCTATGAATGGCCAAATTGATTAGGTTGCTTCTATGATGCATATTTTTATGACTATGATGACACAAAGGCCTAGCATAGCGAGTACTAGTTAGGTGCCTTAGGTAGATCCAGGTAGTTCAGCTGGCAGAGGGATAGATGGGACATATGAGCTAGATGGGATAGGTGGTATAGATGGTTCCACTAGTTGAGACCATGAGCCTCCCTCTTGTTATATGATGTATCGTTATGTATTTTGATTGAGATTCTATTGTAGCTTTGGTTGATGTATCTTGATATAAATTTGATAGACATTTGATGATCGCTTTATGATAGACCCTCTTTCTCTTGATTCTATGTTCTCTTTATGATTTCATTTATATGTTGGACTTATATTTTGATGATACATGTATGCACTTGTATATGGCTATGCATTTACTTAGATGGATGCAAATATGTATGATAAATGCTTTTATATTTGTTCTTTTCTTATACAATATATATTTTAATGAAATTAACCTTATTGATGACATGACTTATGATTTAATGCTTTAATGAATAATGCACTTTTTGGAGAATAATGATTAATGATATGCAACTTGTTTGATTAAAGTCCAATATAGTCTATTTAAAAGAGAATTTTCTTTTATGATATCAACCATTCAATAAAATCATTCCCTAACCAAGGATATCCTTTATGCAAAATTACTTCTAAATGAATACAACTTATTGTCATTTTTGCAAAGAATGCATGGATTAAAGTTTCATCATTGATCTTTTTGGTACCCATAGCATGTACAACCACCACTAGTGATTTTGACAAACCATGATGATATGAATACTACTATCATTATATTTCAATAATGAATCCGGTACAACTCTCACTGGTTCCACCATGGGAGTATGAATACCGCTTTCATCGATTTCAATGTTGCAAGTGGATATTGGCATTAATATATGGAAGATCTAAATGCCAAGGTATCATGTTGCATAAACAGACAGAGATTGAATCCCTTCCATATGCATAATGTCCTCGATGACTCTTTGATGGTAACATAGAAATCAAGGAAAGATGCCATGCTTTCATCATTGCTAATATAGTGGAAACATCATGGATTAACTAAAAAGACATGACTCAATAAATTTCAATACCTCATCAAACAAACTTAGTGCTATTGTTGTATCCATATTTCAAATAGAACTTCCATACATTTCAATCCTTTTGGCTTTTTTTTATTTTTAACCTTGATAATAATAAGTCAATGAAGGTCAAGGATTATGTTCGTGTCAAGATCATATGTGACTCAAACAATGATGTAAATCAAAGGTTCGAATGTGTATTTTTTTTTGTTGAATGGCTTGATTCATGTGAATTGGTGTTTTCTTTGTTTAAATCCGTTGTTTTTGGATTAATGCCCTTGGTTGAAAAGAAATATGTTGGGCTTGGGCAAATTTTGACAAAATCTGGTATATGCAAAATGTAGCTCAGAGACTTTATTATGACTATGTACAAATGACGGATGCAAGGATATATACAATGGTGACAAAAAGATATAAATGAGACCATGAAACTAGGAAAACCTAAGGGTCAAATGGCTCATATTTACTAGGTTTTCACCACTTGAATTTATTGCTATTTTTCTCTTTTTTTTGCTACCAAGGTGCCTATTGCTAGGTTTTCACCAAGGCACTTTTTATCTTTTTTAATCTTTTTTTTCTTCTTTTTTATTATTATTATTACCAAGGTGCATATTTGCCAAGTTTTCACCAAGATAACTATTTTTTCAAGATCCATATCTAAATGTTTTTACTTTCTTCTTGCTCAATTTTCCACTCTTTCTCTTTTCTCAAGACTATTTTCACTGTTTTTGAATTTCTTCAGCATCTATTTCCACTATATTTGGATTTTTTCAAGATCTCTTTTCACTATTTTTTGGATTTTTTTAGGATCTCTTTTCACTATTTTTAGATTTTTTCAGGATATATTTTCACTATTTTTGAATCTCTTCAGGATCTCTTTTCACTATAAAAGAAATGATGCTTTCTTCCACCTGATACTCTCTCATCTGGTACTCTTTCATCCTATACACTTTTATCTGAATTTCAGGTATAAAAAATCTTCAAGTGAATGCTATTAATAGGTTATTGTAACTCATCCCTATCAAAATCATCCAGCTTGTTTGTTCCTATTCCAAAATAAGAAGGGATAATGAATGGTCTCAACCAGTTTACTTCCCACTTTCCTTTCTTCTCTCTTTCTTCTTGATTCTTAGAGTTTTCCTGCAACACTAAATCACCAATTTGAAACACTTTAGGTTTTATCTTCTTGTTGTAGTTCCTTGACATTCAATTTTGATATACCTTGATATGTTCATATGCCCAAGTTTGATGTTTTTCTAATAACTCAAGTTGTTGAAGTCTAGAAACCCTATAATCTTCATCTATTATCATACCATGTAAGGATACTCATAATGATGGAATCTCAACTTCTAAAGGTAAAACAGTCTCTACTCCATAAACCAATGAAAAAGGTGTTGCACCAGTTGGTATCCTTATGCTTGTCCTATATGCCCATAATGTGGGATTTCATTTTACATGCCAATTCCTTCCTATATTATCAGCTGTTCTTTTCAAAATTATGGGAATGTTCTTGATTGTTTCTTTTTCTTGACCATTCCCTTGAGGATAATAAATGGAAGAAGAATAATGTATAATATGAAACTTGTCACATAGGTCATCCACATCCTTGTTTTTAAACTATTTTCCATTATCAGTTATTATAGCATGAGGAATTCCATATCTACATATGATGTGATTTAGAATAAACATTGATATTTGTTTACGCATTTAGTAAAATATTCCGTTGCAGTTATGATATATTTATGACCAATAGACGAAGGTAGGTAAATCATCACTATTAAATCAAACCCCCATTGATAAAAGGGCCAAGGTATAATCATTGGGTTTAAATATTATGTTGGCACATGAATCATGTTCCCATTATATTTGCATTTATGACATATCTTAACAAATTGAAAAGCATCCTTCTCTAGAGTTGGTCAAAAGTATCCCATGTGAAGTATTTTATTTGCTAAGTTTAACCCACTAGAATGAGACCCACAAATCCCCTCGTGAACATCTCGTAATGCTAATTTTGATTCCTTGTCCTCTAGACACCTAAGAATCATTATGTCAAGACTCTTGCGATACAATTTGTCAGAAAGGATGGTATAATGGGAAGCTTGGTGTATGAAGTGTCTCTTTTGATTATGGGTTTTGTCCAAGGGAAACATTTGGTCTTTCAAGTAAGTAAAAATAGGTCAATACCAAGGTGAGTCATGTCCAATTAATAGGAAAATCATTTGAGAGTTGCAAAGGTCAAATGCGGGTTCACCAACTCTTCCACAAAGAATTCATATCTAGCATTCTTTTCTGGTATTTAAAGAAGAGAGGCTAAGGTTTCCATGGCATCTACTACTTTGTTTCTATCTCTTGTAATTTTCTCAAAATTAATCAAAGCAAATTACTTTTTCCAATCATCTGTCATTCTCTTATAGGGCATCAACTTATCATCCTTTGTTTGGTATTCATCATTAATATGATTTATGACTAGTTGTGAATCACCATATACTTGTAGTTCTGTCACTTTCCATTCTAAAGCCATTTTGATGCCTATTAATAGGGCTTCATATTCTGCAATATTGTTGGTGCATAGAAAGAGAACTTTATATGACTTGGGATTTGTGTAGCCTAGTGGGGTAATCAAAATAATGTTAGTAATAACTGAGAGGGGGGTGAATCAATGGCCTCAAAAATATTCCAATTAATCAACCCCAAAAATATAGTACCACAATATTAAGCCTCTAGTTATCTTCAATCCTATAAGATGAATTCCTTCAAATATACTTATCAAATTACTACTGCTCGGAATGCTTTGTTAAACCCTATTTTGTATGTTTACTGAATAGCAGTCTTTCAATTTATCAAAAAATAGTAAATTACTTAGAGTATACCGATCAATCCATATTAGCTATGTGTAATGCAAAACACTAAATTAATGACTCATAAACACATTAACACATAGATTTTTAACGTGGAAACCCTGTTAAGGGAAAAACCACTTGGGACTAATAACCCAAAATTTTCACTCTTCTGAAGTGAGCTCGATGTATAGCCAACCTTGTTAAAGGTTACAAACACACTGTTAGGTGTGACCTTGTTAGAGGATTTAAAATATTATTTTTTCACTTGATATTGGGCATTTCTATGCTACCTTCATTGTCCAAACTCTTATGGTTTGTCAAATGGTATCTAGCATCTCATGCTATCTTCATGATCAAACTTTTTGATACTCCTTGGGATGTATCTCAATATAGAAAGTATCTTTAAATCCTGCTTAGTTAAGAGACTTTCTGAATCAATGGTTAAACTGAAACAATATGATCTATTCACATATAAAACTTATACTTGCAGATTCTCGTCTCTATTGTAAGCTCATTAAACCAATATGTTCAATATATATTTTTAAAACCTTTGCTCCACTTTTATTCTTCTTGGCGATGCTATGCTTTATTGCTCGGTGTGTTAGCTCTTTTTCTTGTATCCCTCAGTTCTAAAAGCAACAATGCAAACCAGACCTAGGGATTTTGTCTAGCTCACAAGAGTCAGCTCATTCCTGCAAACTGAGGGGCAAGAAAAGACTAATTGATGAGGATTTGATCCTCCTTCTGCTTTGAGTTCCACACACTCAAGCAGGTGCACCTAAAACATGATAAAATCTGCATACACAATGACTTACTAGCTAAACCTCATTATGTAGATGTGGCCGTGGATAGTTCTCAAACTTATAAAACATGGGAGTTCAACTCAACCAGTCTTATACAGGATCCCACTTATATGATCTACTAAGAACTAGGGAAATGGTCAAGGTAACAACAAGGATATTCACCCTTCTTCTCTTTGAAATCGGAGGCTCAGGCAAGCTAACCTATTAGATTCACTTCTATAAGGAATCACCAAACATATTTTCACTATTCAATTTAACTTGTATACATTTCTGCTCTTGAACAGGAAAGGGGAAAATGGTTTGATTTTAAATGATTGATGATGAAAAATGCAAGACAAGCAAGGACCAGTGCCTTATCTATTGGGCAACAGAGTCAAATTAATACAAAACTCTAGAAAAACCTCCAACTCCAAAAACACAGAAACCAAGTGAAATGCCTTACAAATCACTCTTCTCAATCCAAAACCTGAACATCAAATTCATATGCAGATTTTGAACTCTCATATTTTACCTCTAATAATTAATCTCTCCTTGAAAGAAACTCAGAGATGAATTGACAGCTACCTTGTAATTGGTGCATTAAAATGCCTTATAGATTAACACACAAGAATCGAAACCATACATACAAAGACATCAACGAATATTGCATAGGAATTCCATTATTTTTTATTGAAAATTCATTTGATTCTACATATTTACAAGACAAAGAGACACAGAAAATAAGACTCCATAGCCTAAATACTACCTAGCAGCATAATTTTCAACATCCCTCTTACAAAAAAGAGAAAATAAAGATATAGGAGAAATGGGGAAACCATCTCAGCCACCGACACTTGTCCTTCCTTCAAAAATATCCCCTTCCATTCCAAAAATCTAATTCCTTCTTTGTAACTACCTTGAACTGTAATAATTTCATCCTAACTAAATTGATTCCATGCCTCTTCACAAAGAAATTTGATTTTATGTTGATTCTTTCTTTTCTTGTTTCTACTTATTATGATATTCTCTTTTCAACAATCTAATCAAAAAATCAGAATACCCAGGTTCTGTCGATTCCAACGGTATATGATACTCTATATTTTGGAGAAAATATGCCCCCTGAAATCATTATTCAAAGCTTCCTCTCCCATGCATAGAATTTGAAATATTTGAAATTATATTCAATAGTTTGACTATTGAATTGAAATAATATTTCACTTTACTATTTCAATTCTGCATTTTTAATTCCACGTATTCAATAGAATTTTAATACCATTTTAATATCTTTTTTCTAGAAAGTGCCACGTGGCAGCCTCTGATTGGCTTGCAAGTCCACCTAGGCTCTTAGTCACCTGTACCTGCATCTGGCCCACCACCTGTCTGGGTGCCATGTGGCAGCCTATTATGATCTTACAATGGTTAATTATCCTACAACTTCATCTTCAAGGCTTTGTGACAGCCATTGATTTTACCTCGGGATGCATACCATTTTTGAATGCATCTAACGAGCACCATGTCATCTGCCAACTCAATTTTGCAGGACCCACAAAAATTAGGGTGTTCTATCCTCCATCACTGGTACTATTTTTGAGGCACCTCCTGTGTCCATGCACGTGCATAGCTTTCTATTTGTTCTTCACATCTCTTATTGTGGATTTTTTCTTATAAACACTTTAGATTTCCACTCCACAGTGAATGTGGGATTAAATCCTGTGATTTTTTTAAAGCTTTTTCTGCATTCTGTTTCAAAATTATGAGGCCCACCATGCTTTGAAACTTCCAACCAAGAGGCCCACCAAGTGGCCTCTTGGCTTCTTACTTATTTCATTAAGTATTGACATATAAAAATATAAAAAACAACCACACACTCTGCATGTGGGACTAAGTCCCTTAACATATCCATAAAATCTGCGTAGATCTTCTCTAGCCAAGCTTCTTCCTTATTGGCGTGGGCTTCTCCCTTTAAGTTTCAATGCATTGTAATCATTTTGTCTTCTATTTCCAAGCACTGGAGTCTTCCTCATTATTCTGCGCAGATCATTATACTATTATTGTATTGTGCAAGTTTTAAATTTGCATGTGATGGACTCCCTTTATGCATCGCGCAGAGCCCTAGTGCTCTATTTTGAACTTGACAAACTGCCTTGGCATTGATTATTGGTAATGTTTCTACATTACTTCATCCCTTTTTAAAAAAAAACTATAGAATCCTCCAATAGTCTCCTTGGTCTCCTACTTCATTCTCTACATGTGGTGCAAGGAGGCAATCTTGTGGAAATTGGCATTTACACCTACAATTCGTATTTGCTTGCAAAAATTGCGGCCAACATCCATTAGTTTGGAACTCTCAAACATGTCTAAATTTCACATGGCAGCCAGTCAAAATAGTTCGCACACCTGGTCTATGATTCCACATAGCCCTGCGTAGCATGTAGTGTCTCCTTTCATTCGCACATTGCTTTAAAATTTTAAACATTTTCCTCTACAACCATGCGCTGGCCATTTGGTCTTATATCTTCCTTACATGATAACTTTATCATATTGCGTAGGCATTAAACAAGCTACAGCCCCTTAGATCTCCTATGTAGGCTTTTCAAAACATTGCATGGCTTGTGGCTTAGTGTTTAATGCCTATTAAAGGCATTTTGTCTATTGAAATATACATTATGCTGGGTTTTGATTGGGCATGGAGTCCACTCTTCACTATTGAATATATCTTAAAGGCTAAAAAAAAGACATTGGTAACATTTTCTAAGTTTCATTTACCAAGACTCCTCCTCTCTCATTTTCAATTAGAAATTTTTTTCATTCAAATTGTTCTAGCATTGACTCCAAGGTTTTTTTTTTAAACTTTATCCGCAATTTCACTTTATGCACACTTATGATAGTATCTTGCCAATCGAATTTAGCTCTTTGAAACACCCTTCATGTTCTCATATGTCTCAGATTTGCATCTACATTCTAAGTATAAACCATTTTTTAGTTTCAGCACAATGTATTGAACTAGCGGCCCTTACAATGACTTTTCAGATTTATACAAACTGAACTCATTCACAGCAGTTGGCCTCAGGAACTAGCCTTAAAAACTGACAAAATCAAGTAACCAAAACGTGGAATTGGGCACACATGTTCCATGGTTGACATTATTCCATACTGAAAAGTGATATCTGACAAGACCCATCCAATCCTTAGATTTTAAACATTCAAGTTGCCTTTTCAGAACTATTCTGCAAATTACCCTGTCAAATAACAGTGAAACACATCTATTTTTGACTTCAAAAACAAGTCAAGCGACCTCCTGAAGGCCTGAGCTTTTGGATACTAAAAATATGTGACATGGAGAGAATGAATCTAGAAAGGTGGCTCTTGATGATCAATCAGACACATTTGGCAGCCGCTCGAAGGTGGCCACTTGGAAATGCAGAAGACAAAAAACATGAGGAATAACTATTTCTGCAAATGAAAAGCATCTGGATAACTATGCATACAAAATCCTCAAGACCTAAAACCTTGCAAAATTGAAGTAAATTTGGTCTAAAATTCATGGAAACCATTTTCCTAATGTGACCAATCACAGAATTCAAGATATAACCTCACAAACAGGGCCTCTGACCAAACTGTACAACTGATCTGCATCAAATTGTTAGAAACTGCAAACGGAATTGGAATGGCAAACTGGGCAAACAGATTCATCATGGCCTAAAAATCATCATGGTAGCACATTGAAATGCCTATAATGTAGGGAAACATTCAATTTTCCATTCAATTTAACCGGGTGTAGAATTGTAAGACCTCAAAGTAGGTCATTCAGAAATCTGCATTTGACAGATTGGCACACTGATAGAAACTGCAAATGGAATGGTCTTGGCAAACTGACCAAATAAACTTGTCATAACTTGATGATGGATACTAAAGAAGTATTTGACCTCTATATTGGATTAAAAAATGAATTTTTTCAATTAGGTCACAAGATCAAGACTTGGAATTAGTCAAACAGGGCTACTCAGAATTCAGGGCAGAATAAAGAAACAAGATATCTCTGGAAGACCAACTTTGAGGGATCAGAAAACCTATCAAATGAACTCAAAATAACTTGGGATTTGAAATATAAGCTCTCTAATATACATGCTCAACATTCCTCAAAGTGGCGGGCCATGAAAATTAACAGGTCACAAGATATTCAAAGGCAAACTAGGCCTGTTACAGCAAATTGACACTTAAGCAAAAATGCATATTTTAACAGGTGCTCAAAACAGGACATCACGAAACAACTTGAAATTCAAATTTAACGACCTGGGATGTCTTAAAATGTCAAAAAAAAGGTAACGAGAACTTGAGATGCATGGTAGACAATCAAACTTATTTGGGGAAATAGGCACAAAAAGCGATCATAGGGGGTCAAAATGCAAAATTTTAACATGGTACTTCAAAAACCCTTAGGGTTTTTTTAGTCCCAACAATGGCTCTGACTGTGGATGCGTGCCCCATGTGGGCATGAAGAGAAATTTTACAATCTCATTGTATAGCAGACCATTCAAAACTTCAAATCAAACTTTCTCATCACTTTCTCTCTCTTCTATCTTATTTCTCCTTCTCAACTACCTCTCCAAAAATAGGGAACCTCTTATTCAAAAGAAAACACACCACACGATTGAAAGGGAAAGAAGGAAACTATACAAAAAATAATCTTATTTACAAAGGCTCAAAGCCCCAAAATAGGATTCATCTCTTACCTCTATCAAACATATGACTTTCATCTCCAAACATCCAAGGTAAATTGAGGCTATTATATCCATTCACTTGATAAAAAATGCTGTCCTAAATCTTCAACATATCAAACAAAAGGTAATCAGAAAAATTATCATTACTTGGCAAAACAAAGTCATTAAACTATTGTGCATGTTGATCATAGTGTGACATCAAAACATCACACCCTTCCCTATTGCTAACTTGCTGCAAGAAGAAACATTCCAGCTCACTCTCATGGCAGAAAACATCCACATTCTGAATATTAGTTTGTGCCAAAGAATACACTTATTTTACATCAACACCTTGCAAAATAAAAAAGAATGTCTCAAAGCAAAAATCTAATTGCACAAAATCAAAGACAACTTGTTGATCCCAATTCCTATCAGCATCTTGTGAACAAGTATCATCAATCAATGGCTCTACTATCATTTATAAATCTAAGAAAACACTTTCAAACTTATTACTATCTTCAAGATCATGATGTGAGCAAGAAATGATGACACTATATTTATGAAAAACTGAATCCACACCAAAACATTGATCATTTTATTCATCATAAATAACAACATTAAACTTATCACAGTGATATGTGCTTTCAATTTGCAAAGTATCCAACCCAAGTATAGGAAAAGGGTCCATATTATATGTATCATATTTCATGGCCTTGTCAGCATCATCACT
This sequence comes from Thuja plicata, assembly GCA_018584345.1. NCBI lineage: Eukaryota > Viridiplantae > Streptophyta > Pinopsida > Cupressales > Cupressaceae > Thuja > Thuja plicata. The sequence continues at coordinate 1,339,717 of MU226956.1, read as the reverse complement.
ATCAAAACATATCTTCATTGGTCATGGAACTTTAAAGTCATTTGTAGGTGCATACCTCTGATAATCAGCTTCTAGAAGTTCTAAAATTTTCTCACTACTTAGCGAGCATTGAACTTCTTGTCCATTTTATTTGATCTCTTTCTCAATGCTGAATACATCTTCCTTGCTAGAAACAAAAGAAAAGACTTCTCAGTTTATATCACTTTGTGCAAAAGACTCACTATCACTTTCATCTGCATCATACTCAAGCTCTTACTATTCACATGAATCATTTTCAGGCTGAAATAAGAAATCATCATTTACATGCTGAAAATAAGGAAACTCTACAAACTCAACGGAGTCACTTCCAGTTACGGATTCTTCCTCATTGTCTTGTTGTTCATTGTAATCAACACTTTCAGCATAACTAGACTCAAAATTAGCACAACTAAATTCAGATTCAGCATTTTCAATTTCATCTATCCATCTTCTAACATGTTCAAATGCCTCTTCTTTAAGAGATGTTGACCAACTGACTGATTCAGGTACACAAAGTTCTAAAAACAATTGCACCCACTCTAATTCTGGAAACTCAATATCCGCTATAAGCTTATCAATTGCACTAGAAAACCTTTGATAAAATGAATATGATGACTCTTTTTTCCTTTCTCCTACCCTTTCTTTTAAAATTAGTAGGGATTTCTCTTGGATTTTTTGATCTATCAATGCAATATCCTTTTTTCTACTAACAATTTCAAAATCTTTCTCACAAATTTCAGACCTAGCAAACATATCTTGCTCCCTGAATGCTAGAACTTCCATTTTAACCATTCACTCAATAATACATTCTATTCTTGTGATAAATATTTCTATCTAATTTTATGCAATCATTTATTTGGGAAAAAAAATAGCATACTTCTGATTTCTAAATCTGAACTTTAAATCCGGAAGTATGGCAAGACTTCAATCTATTTTCCCTTCTTTCTAGTGACTTATTCACCTTGTAAGGGACTCTTCTTTCTCATAAAATAGAGGATTACCTGGAGGAAATTCACAGCAACTATTTCTTTTCTTCTTGACTTGAAAAACTGCAAATTTAGAGCCTTTTGTGTAGCTTCATTAGGTTCTTTCTTTGTAGAGTCACCATCTCTTTGCAGAGGAGAACTTTCAAACAGAAAAAGCTATTTTCCAAATTCTTTTCAATTCTAGGTTTTCTCTAATTCAGCAGAGCTGCACAATCCTCTTTACTTTCATTGCCATGAAAACTTCCAGGCTTTTCTTACACATAGATCTGAAAAATTTTCAGATTTCTTTCCTGACTCTTTTCTTAAAATCAAATTCAGAATATTGATTCAGCCAAGCAAGGAAACAAATGTCTTAAACTTGTTGATCTTAAACATCAAATAAAAACTAATAATCACAAATTACACTGGCACAAAACAACCAAGATTCTCCAAATTCAAACAGAATCGCCACACAAAACAAGTATGGGGTTAGGATTTAATAAACTGGTCAAGAAATGGATGATAAATAGTTATTCATTCCACACTTTACAACAATCCATTTCTCCCTAGCAGAGTCACCATTTTGTTAGCTCTTTTTCTTGTATCCCTTGGTTCTAAAAGTGAAAATGCAAACTAGACCTGGGGATTTTGTCTAGCTCACAAGAGTCAGCTTATTCCTGCAAACTGAGGGGAAAGAAAAGACTAATTGATGAGGATTTGATCCTCCTTCTACTTTGAGTTCCACACACTCAAGCGAGTGCACCTAAACATGATAAAATCCACATACACAATGAATTACTAGCTAAACCTCATTATGTAGATGTGACCATGGATAGTTCTCAGACTTATAAAACATGTGAGTTCAACTCAACTAGTCTTATACAAGATCCCACCTATATGATTTTCTAACAACTAGGGAAATGGTTAAGGTAACAACAAGGATATTCACCCTTCTTCTCTTCAAACCTGAAGGCTCAGGAAGGCTAACCTATTAGATTCACTTCTATAAGGAATCACCAAACATATTTGCACTATTCAATGCAACTTGTATACATTTCTGCTCTTGAACAGGAAAGGGGAAAATTGTTTGATTTTAAATGATTGATGATGAAAACTGCAAGACAAGCAAGGACCAGTGCCTTATCTATTGGGCAACAGAGTCAAATTAATACACAACTCCAGAAAAACCTCCAACTCCAAACACATAGAAACCAAGTGAAATGCCTTAAAAATCACTCTTCTCAATCCAATACCCGGACATCAAATTCATATGTAGATTTTGAACTCTCAGATTTTACCTCTAAGAATTAATCTCTCCTTGAAAGAAACTCAGAGATGAACTCACAGCTACCTTGTAATTGGTGCATTAAAATGCCTTACAAATTAACACGCAAGAATTGAAACCATACATACAAAGACATCAACGAATATTGCATAGGAATTCCATTATTTTTTATTAAAAATTCATCTGATTCTGCATACTTACGAGACAAAGAGACACAGAAAATAAGACTCCATAGCTTGAATACTGCCCAACAGCATAATTTTCAACATCCCTCTTACAAAAAAGAGAAAAGAAAGATATAGGAGAAATGGGGAAACCATCTCAGCCACCGACACATGTCCTTCTTTCAAATATATCCCCTTCCATTCCAAAAATCTGATTCCTTGTTTGCAACTACCTTGAACTACAATAATTTCATCCTAACTGAATTGATTCTATGCCTCTTCACAAAGAAATCTAATTTTATGTTGATTATTTCTTTTCTTGTTTCTACTTGTTATGATATTCTCTTTTTAACAATCTGATCAAAAAATTAGAATCTTCAGGTTCTGCCAATTCCAACGGTATATGATACTCTATATTTTGGACAAAATATGCCCCATGAAATCATCATTCAAAGCTTCCTCTCCCATGCATAGAATTTGAAATATTTGAAATTATATTCAATAGTTTGACTATTGAATTGAACTAATATTTCACTTTACTATTTCAATTTTGCATTTTTAATTGCACGTATTCAATAGAATTTTAATACCTTTTTTCCAGAAAGTGCCACATGGCAGCCTCTGATTGGCTGCAGGTCCACCTGGGTGCTTAGTCACCTATACCTGCGTCTGGCCTGCCACTTGTTTGGGTGCCACATCATGGCCTGTCGTGATCCTAGAATGGTTAATTATCCTGCAACTTCATCTTCAAGGATTTGCAACAGCCATTGATTTTACCTTGGGATGTGTTCCATTTTTGAATGCATCTAACGTGCACCATGTCATCTGCCAACTCAATTTTGTGGGCCCCGCTAAAATTAGGGTGTTCTATCCTCCATCACTGGTATTATTTTTGAGGCACCTCCTGTGTCCAGGCACATGCATATCTTTCTCTTTGTTCTTCACATCTCTTACTGTGGGTTTTTGCTTATAAACACTTTAGATTTCCACTCCACAGTGAATGTGGGATTAAATCCTATGAGTTTTTTAAATCTTTTTCTGCATTTTGTTCAAAATTATGAGGCCCACCATGCTTTGAAACTTCTAGCCAAGACGCCCGCCAAGTGGCCTCTTGGCTTCTTACTTATTTCATTAAGTAAGTATTGACATATAAAAATCATAAAAAACAACCACACACTCTACATGTGGGACTAAGTCCCTTAACATATCCATAAAATCTATGCAGATCTTCTCCATCCAAGCTTCTTCCTTATCAGTGTGGGATTCTCCCTTTAAGTTTCAATGCATTGTAATCATTTTTTCATCTATTTCCAAGCACTGGAGTCTTCCTCATTAGTCTGCGTAGACCATTATATTGTTATTATATTGTGCAAGTTTTAAATTTGCATACGCTGGACTCCCTTTATGCATCTCACAGAGCCCTAGTGCTCTATTTTGAACTTGCCAAAATACCTTGGCATTGATTGTTGGTAATGTTTCTAGATTACTTCATCCCTTTTTTAAAAAAATTGCGGAATCCTCCAATAGTCTCCTTGGTCTCCTGCTTCATTCTCTGCACGCGGTGCAAGGAGGCAATCTTGTGCAAATTGGCATTTACACCTGCAATTTGTATTTGCTTGCAAAAATCATGGCCAACATCCATTAGTTTTGAACTCTCAAACATGTCTAAATTTCGCATGGCAGCTAGTCAAAATAGTTTGCACACCTGGTCTATGATTCCACACAGCCCTGTGTAGCATTTAGTGTCTCCTTTCATTTGCACATTGCTTTGAAATTTTAAACATTTTGCTCTGCAACCATGCACTGGCCATTTGGTCTTAAATCTTCCTTACATGATAACTTTATCATATTGCATAGGCATTAAACAAGTTGCAGCCCCTTAGATCTCCTATGCAGGCTTTTCAAAACATTGCATGTCTTATGGCTTAGTGTTTAATGCCTATCAAAGGCATTTTGTCTATTGAAATATACATTATGTTGGGTTTTGATTGGGCATGGAGTCGACTCTTCACTATTGAATATATCTTAAAGGCTAACAAAAATACATTGGTAACATTCTCTAAGTTTCATTTACCAAGACTCCTCCTCTCTCATTTGCACTTAGAAATTTTTTTCATTCAAATTGTACTAGCATTGACTCCAAGGTTTTTTTTTAAAAATTTTATCCACAATTTCACTTTATGCACACTTATGATAGTATCTTGCCAATCAAAGTTAGCTCTTTGAAACACCCTTCATGTTCTCATATGTCTCAAATTCGCATCTACATTCTAAGTACAAACCATTGTGTAGTTTTATCACAACGTATTGAACTAGCGACCCTTACAATGAATTTTTAGATTTATGCAAACTGAACTCATTCACAGCAGTTGGCCTTAGGAACTAGCCTTAAAAACTGACAAAATCAAGTAACCAAAATGTGGCATTGGGCACACATGTTCCACGGTTGGCATTATTCCATACTGCAAAGTGATATCTGACGAGACCCAGCCAATCCTGAGATTTTAAACATTCAAGTTTCCTTTTCAGAACTATTCTGCAAATTACCTTATCAAATAATAGTGAAACACATCTGATTTTGACTTCAAAAACAAGTCAAGCGACCTCCTGAAGGCCTAAGCTTTTGGATACTAAAAATATGTGACATGGAGAGCATTAATCTAGAAATGTGGCTCTTGATGATCAATCAGAGACATTTGGCAGCCGCTCAAAGGTGGCCACTTAGAAATGCAGAAGACAGAAAACATGAGGAATAACTATTTCTGCAAATGAAAAGCATCTGGATAACTATGCATAAAAAACCCTCAAGACCTAAAACCTTGCAAAATTGAAGTAAATTTGTTCTAAAATTCATGGAAACTATTTTCCTAATGTGACCAATCACAACATTCAATATATAACCTCACGAACAGGGCCGCCGACCAAACTGTACAATTGATCTACATCAAATTGTTAGAAACTACAAATGGAATCGGATTGGAAAACTGGGCAAACAAATTCATCATGGCCTAAAAATCTTCATGGTAGTACATTTCCATGCCTACAATGAAAGAGAACATTCAATTTTCCATTTCATTCAACCGGGTGTAAAATTGTAAGACCTCAAAGTAGGTCATTTAGAAATCTGCATTTGACAGATTGGCACACTGATAGAAACTGCAAATGAAATGGTCTTGGCAAACTGACCAAATAAACTTGTCATAACTTGACGATGGATACTCAAGAAGTATTTGACCTCTATAATGGAATAAAAAATGAATTTTTTCAATTAGGTCACAAGATCAAGACTTACAATCAGTCAAACAGGGCTACTCAAAATTTAGGGTAGAACAAAGAAACAAGATATCTCAGGAAGACCAACTTTGAGGGATCAGAAAACCTATCAAACAGACTCAAAATAACTTGGGATTTGAAAAATAGGCTCTTTGAGATACATGCTCAAAATTCCCCAAAGTAGCGAGCCATGAAACTTAACAGGTCACAAGATATTCAGAGGCAAACTAGGCCTGTTACAACAAATTGACACTTAGGTAGAAATGCATATTTTGACAAGTGCTCAAAACAAGACATCACAAAGCAACTTGAAACTCAAATTTAACGACCTGGGATGTCTTAAAATTTCAAAATAAAGGTGATGAACACTTGAGATGCATGGTAGAAAATCAAACTTATTTGGGCAAACAGGCACAAAAAGCGATCATAGGGGGTCAAAATGCAAAATTTTAACATGGTACTTCAAAAACCCTTACTTCTTTTTTCAGTCCCAACACGGTGTTCACAGAAAAATTTAGCTCTTTCCTTAGTTTGATTGATCAGAAGTGTATGAAGTTTTTCTTCATCAGTTTCTCTCTAGCATCCTCTTTTTCATTCACTCCCCTTAATTTGTAATGAATTAAGTTGTCTCTTTATAGACATGATATCGACATTTCTAGGTTCTTGATTTTCTTGATCTTGGCATGATCCATAATTTTAGCCAATATGATTTAAGGAAAAACTCTTTTTTTTATCTCGGAGAGATCTTCTTGCCAATTGGAAAAAACATCTTTAAATCCTTTACTTATCTCTAGCTTTATCTTGTCGATGAAAACAATGATAAATACCAATTAAGTCTATATTTAGCTCTGCCAGCTAGATATTTTGTCATTTTTGAACTCCAATTAACTTCGGTGTTTTAACTCTTGTTAGCATCGGTCAACACTTCAGTTTTCCTTGGGCTTCTCCATCGGGGTTGACTATCCCTCGGGTTACACTGTCATTCAGGCTTCATTGCAAAGTTCTGCTCGTTAGTTAACACTGTAATTCTGACCGTCAAGTATGCTTGGGATTCTTCTTGTCGGTAATGATCGTCAGTATTATTTCTTGGGAATCACAGTGACTTGAATTTCAGTGATCTTTGTCCTTCAGGTTCCACTAGTCGTCAATGTTTGTAGTCACATAGTGAATGCTTGTCTTTTATGCATTAATGAAAGCATAATCTTTATCTCTTTGATTCTCTGAAGTCTTTGAGACTTTGATTATAACTAGTTAAATTATATCAAGTTGACATCAATGGAAATACAATCCATTAACTGATTTAATGTCTTGCATCACCTTTCTACATTTCAGTGATCAACTTAACATCCTCAAACATTCAAACAGTTACATGTCATCAATCTCTCCCTTTAGCATTGATGGCAACACACTACATTATCATACTATACTATTACTAATACAATATGAAATATAACAGTTTCATGAATATTTCCTATTGTAACTACTACAAATGTTTGACTTTCGATAAGCTCAAATAGTTTAGATTTGTTTCTTGCAGAGTGGTTTTCTTCAGTCTTTAATCCCTTCATTGGATAGATGTAGCATCTAATGTCTCTATTCTGATATGTGCTCTTCCTTGACTGATCCTCTTCTTGATAATCCTTTTTTTCTTTTGACAACAATCTCTCTCTCTCTCTCTCTCTCTCTCTCTCTCTCTCTCTCTCTCTCTCTCTCTCTCTCTCTCTNTTGATAATCCTTTTTTTCTTTTGACAACACTCTCTCTCTCTCTCTCTCTCTCTCTCTCTCTCTCTCTCTCTCTCTCTCTCTCTCTCTCTCTCTTTGTATGAACTCTCTCTTTTTGTTCCTGATATCTTTCCCTTATGATAATGAGATAATCTCTCCCTTTGACAACAATGCCAAACAAGTTTCTTCTATATCATCTTCCATCCCTTTATATAATATATTCCTTGAATTTCCCTATCCATTAGCAATACAATATCTCTGGTATTCGGTGCAGATTTGTACCTTGTTGTGTATAGATGTATCTGTTGCTGTTCATCTTGGTGTTTGCATCAACATGAATGATCTTCTGATTATGTGTAGGTTGATGCATCCTTATACTCATCTTACTGACTGATAGACAAGAGTTGGACCCCTAGTCTCTATCTCATGTACTCAAATGTATCTTTAGGTAATGGCTTTGTGAATATATCAACTAGTTGTTCCTTTGATAGAACATATTCTAGTATCACCTCCTTTTCTTGCACTTGTTCTCTTAGATAGTGATACTTGATAGAAATATGCTTAGTCTTAGCATGCATGACTAGATTTTTAGAAATGTTAATTGCACTAGTATTATCACAATAGATAATTACTGGTTCAAGAATCTTCATATTCATACCTTCTAGCAATTGTTTGATCCATGCAATATTGGAGCAATTTGCAGCAGCCCATGAATACTTCTCCTCCACTTGTTCTCTTTTGGTCATCAAAGTTTCTAGCCTAATAAAAATCTGTATAGACTTGTAGCTCAAATTTTCCTTCTCTTTTATACCATAAGCCATAGTCCTCGGTTTTCTTCAGATATCTCAGAATTCTCTTGACAACGGTCATATGTGATTCTTTGGGATTAGCAAAGAATCTTGCAACTATTCCAATTGCATGTGTTATATCTGGTATGGTATGATCAACATACATTAGTTTTCCAATCATTTATCTATACAAGGTTTGATTTACCTCATTTGATTTGTCTTCTTTTGTCAGTTTACATCTAGTCACCATAGGTGTTCCAACTGGTTTGGAATCTTCCATCTTGAATATCTTCAACACTTCCTTGATGTATTTGGACTGAGTGATATATATGCCTACATCTTGTTGAAGAATCTATAGACCAAGAAATAATTTGATCTCCCCAAACATAGACATTTCAAATTCTTTGCTGATTTCATTAGCAAAGGATTTGCATAACATTTCATTTCCCCCAAAAATGATATCATCAACAAAAATTTCAGCAATCAGAATATTACCATCGGTATCTTCTTTTAAGTATGGATTTCTATTTTCACTTCTTCTAACAAATTTAATGCTAATGAGATAGGAGTGAATTCTATCATACCAGGCTCTAGGTGCTTGTTTCAATCCATAAAAGGATTTATGTAGTCTACATACCATGTTTCTCTTGTCTGGATCAACAAACCCTTTTGGTTGTTCAATGTATACCTCTTCTTCCAGTATTCCATTTAGGAATGCAGATTTGGTATCCATCTAGTATACCTTGAATCCTCTGAATGTAGCAGAAGAAATTAAGATTATAACTCCTTCTAGTCTAGCAATGGGTGAAAAGGTTTCTCCATAATCAATACCTTCTTCTTGTGCATATCCCTTGCATACTAACCTTGCTTTATTTCTTATGACCTCTCCATTCTCATTCAGCTTGTTTCTGAATATCCATTTGGTACCGATGACATTCTTGTCATGTGGTCTCAGTACTAGTGTCCATGTACTGTTCTTCTCAATCTATTCTATTTCTTCATCCATAGCACTGATGCATTCTTCATTCTCAAGTGCAGCATTAATAGATTTAGGCTCAAAATCACAAAGTAAACATCTAGTGTTTAGTGACTTACTTCTTGTTCTCATTCCAGCCTTCTTGTCTCCTATGATTTGATTATGTGGATGATATCTTCTGACATACTTGGAAAGTTTTGGTTCAGCTCTATTTTCATCATTCTGATCATCTTCTTGACCTTCATTCTGTTCTCCATCGCTCAGAACATCATCTTGAGGATTTTCCTAATTTTTGGTAATTGTAGCCTAATGCTCGGGTGCAAATTTCTGTTTCTCGAGAGCGATACACTGTTCCTCGGCTAGAGTGTTAGGTTCTTCATAAACAAACCTATTGTAGTCCTTTTGTTCTCTTCTACTTTCCTTATCATTCTTTTCTACAAATTCATCTATTTTCACATTTTCACTTTCAATGATCTTTTTAGATGACTTGTTAAGACATTTACAAGCCTTATAAGCCTAGAAAGATACCTTCTTCACTTTTGGAGTCAATTTTTCCATTTCTATCATCCTTGAAAATATAACATTGAATACAAAAGATTCTAAAGTAAATTACATTGGGTGTATGACCATACCAAAGCTCATAGGGTGTGTTCTTTGTGTCCTTCTTCAATTGTACTCTGTTTAATGTATAGATAATAGTACTAACATCTTCTCTCCAGAAAGTTTGAGTGATTCTCTTCTCAATCATCAATGTTCTTGCATAGTCAACAATTGATATGTTTCTCTTTTCAGCAATTCCATTTTTCTGTGGTGTTCTTGGGGCAGAAACCTATCTTTTAATTCCATGCTCATTGCAATAGTTAGTGAATTCATCTGAAGTAAATTCCCCTCCTCTATCTAACCTTAAGAATTTCAATTTATTTTCACTTTGTTTTCTACCATAGTCTTATACCATTTAAACATCTTGAATGCTTCTGATTTATCTTTTAAGAACATGACTATCATCATTCTAGAATAATCATCAACAAAGAGAATAAAATACCTATCTCCATTGTAACTCTTTATTCTCACGGCTCCAGATAGATCTGTATGGACTAATTCTAGAATTGCATTAGATGTATGGGTTTTACTCTTGAAACTATACTTTTTCATCTTACCTTTTTGACAATTCTTGCACATGATATGCTCGGGCTTAGTCATGCTTGGTAAGCCTCTGACATTCCTTTTGTTTCTTATCTTTATCATGTTTTCAAAATTCACATGACACAATATTTTGTGCCACAACCATATGTCTTCGTTTCTAGCCATTAAACAAATGGTGTTAATGTCATAAAGATAGATAAGGTTACCTTTTGTCTACTTGCTAGTTCTGATCAACCTTCCTGATTCATTAAAGATCTTTGCCTTCTTATTTTCAAATGCCACTTCGTGACCTATACTATTCAGCTATGAAACACTTAAAATATTATAATTCAATCCTTTTACCCAGTAACCAATTTCACATTTGATCAGGTTATTCAACATTATAGTTCATTTACCTTCAACTAGACAAGGTGTATCATTTCCCATTCTTATTGAACCACCATTATTGTATTCAAAAATTTTAAACTTTTGTTTATCACCGGTCATATGGTGAGTGAAACCACTATCTATGATCTAGACATAATTCTTACTAACCTTATATATGAGTGCAATTTCTACATACCATTCTTCTTCTTTTTCTGAATCATCCTTCATGGCTACAAATACCATCTCATTGTCTTCTTCTGATTCAGTGTTAGTGTAATCAACTCTGTTCTCATCTAGGTAACAATATTTCTTCCCTTTGTCCTTGTAGTATTGGGTATCTATTTTTTCATATTGTTAATTTATTTGATAATCTCTGTTATCACCTCTATCAAACTTCTTCTCATATATCTATCATTACCTCTATCATCTTTTCTTTTGTTTGGACATCTTACAGCAAAGTGTCCAACCTCATTACAATTAAAACATACAGGTGGTAATTTACCTTTGTATCTACCTTTGCCTCTCTACAATCTTCTTTACATTAGTGCTTCAATCTCATCAAGTCCTTGATCCTCATTATCACTTTCACTATCATTTCTAATAGCATTTCTATGACTTGAATTACTTATTTTCAAAGAAGATTTGAATGCAGATTCTATAGATGGTAAGACACTATCATCAAAGTTATTAATCTCAGATGAAATCAGTCTACCAATCATAATATCTAGAGTATCTGTATTGTTTCCAACTGCTTTAATAGCATATACATACAGTAAGGTTCTTAAGATTTTTCTTACCACTGCCTCCTCTTTAAGTTCACCTCCAACTCCTTGGATAGATTTGACTACCTCTTTGATTCTACAACTATAATGAGTCATATTTTCTTCTTCTTTCATCCTTAGGTCATCAAACCTCCCTCTTAGGATTTTTGCCTTGGCTCTTAGTACATTAGCACCTCCTCCATGTACCAGCTTCAACTTATCCCACATTTGCTTTAGAGAGGTGAAGGTTTTGAAATCTTCAAACTCAACATTGGAGAGTGACGAGGCAAGTTATATCATCATGAAATTTTTCTCACGCTTTTCTCTTAATTGTACAAGAGTGTGAGGTCCTATAGGAAACACATATTTAGTATCAAAGTGTTGAGTAACATAGTTACCAGTACTTGATAGGTGGAGTCTTATTCTTATTTGCCATGATGCAAAGTTTTCTTTGTTCAACTTGGGCATATCTCGTCTGTAAATCTTGTGATCTTTTTCTTGAGTTGTTAAACTCCCTTTCTAATCACACAAGCTATCATACCAATTGTTAGTAATAATAGAGAGGAGGGGGGTGAATCAGTGGGCTCAAAAATGTTCCAATTAATCAACCCAAAAAACTTAGTACCACAATATTAAGCCTCTATTTATCTTCAGTCCTATAAGATGAATTCCTTCAAATATACTTATCAAATTACTACTACTCAGAATACTTTGTTAAACCTTATTCTGTATGTTTACCAAATAACAGTCTTTCAATTTACCAAAAATAGTAAATTACTTCAAGTATACCCATCAATCCAGATTAGCTATGTGTAATGAAAAACACTAAAGTAATGACTCATAAAGACATTGACACATGGATTTTTAACGTGAAAAATTTTTTAACAGAAAAACCACTTGGGACTGGTAACCCAAAATTTTCATTCTTCTGAAGTGAGCTCGGTGAAGAGCCAACCCTATTAAAGGTTACAAATACATTGTTAGGTGTGACCTTGTTAGAGGATTTAAAAGATTAGTTTGTCACTTAATATTGGGCATTTCTATGCTACCTTCCTTGTCCAAACTCTTATGTCTTTTCATATGGTATCTGGCATCTCACGCTATCTTCATGGTCAAAATTTTTGATACTCCTTGTGATGTGTCTCAATATAGAAAGGATCTATAAATCCTGCTCGATTAAGAGATTTTCTTAATCAATGGTTAAACTGAAATAGTATAATCTATTCACATATACAACTTATACTTGTAGATTTTCAGATCTATTGTAAGCTCATAAAACCAATCTGATCAATATCTTTTCAATACCTTTGCTCCAATTTTTTCTTCTTAGTGATGCTATGCTCTATTTCTCGGTGTCCATAGAAAACTTTAGCTCTTTCCTTAGCTTGATTGATCAGGACTCTATGAAGTTGTTCTTCATCAGTTTCTCTCCAGCATCCTCTTTTTCATTCACTCCCCTTAATTCATAATGAATTAAGTTGTCTCTTTATAGACATGATATCACCATTTCTAGGTTCTTGATTTTCTTAATCTTGGCGTGATTTGTAATCTTAGCCAATCTAATTTAAAGAAAAAATCTTGTTTTATCTTGCAAAGATCTTCTTGCCAGCTAGACAAAATAGCTTTAAATCCTTTACTTATCTCTTGATTTATCTTGTCAATGAAAACAATGATAACTACTAGTTAAGTATATATTTAGCTCTGCCAGCTAGATATTTTGTCATTTTTGAACTCTAGTTAACTTCAATGTTTGAAATATTTTTAGCATCGGTCAACACTTCAGTTTTCCTTGGGCTTCTCCATCGGGTTTGACTGTCCCTCGGGTTACACTATCCTTTGGGATTCATTGCAAAGTTTCTCTCATCGGTTAACACTATAATTTTGGCCATTAGGTATGCTTGTGATTCTTCTCATCAGTATTCTTTCTTGGGCATCACAGTGACTTGAATTTTGGTGATCTCTATCTATCAGGTTCCACTAGTCATTAGCGTTTGTAGTCACATAGTGAATGCTTGTCCTTTATGCATTAATGAAAGTATAATCTTTATCTCTCTGATTCTCTGAAGTCTTTGATACTCTGATTATAACTAATTAGATTATATCAAGTTGAAATTAATGACAATGCAATCCATTAACTGATTTAATGTGTTACATTATCTTTCTTCATTTCAGTGATCAACATAACATCTTCAAACATTCAATCACTTACATGTCATCAAAGAATGCCTACCCCCAATTAATGTTATGTGTATGATCTATTAAAATAGAGCTTCCATGTTTTTTCCTCAACATTAATTATTTTTTAATCAAGAAATTCAACTTGAATAGGATGGTTATCAATTAGAAGAGACTCTGCCAATTGATCTATTATAACTTGTCCCTTGATGGCTTTTCTATCCACATATTCTCTATCAAACTTGCTCAATACCATCACCCATTTGCCCAATCTCCTAGTGAGAGATATTTTTCTAAATAGATACTTGAGAGGATCGATTTTAGAAATGAACTTAACCTTGTGCACCAAAATATAATTATGTAGTTTTTGACAAGAAAAAACTACTACAAGGAATGTTGTTTCAATGAAGTTATAATTAAGTTCATATTTGACCAAGATTCTGCTGAGATAATAGATTGCCTTTTCTTTTCCATCTTTATTTTCTTGAGCCAATAAAACTCATAAAGAATGCTCTGTTGTTGAAATATAAAAGAGTAAAGGTTTTTATTTGATAGGTGGCATAATTATAGGTGGATTCACCAAGTATGACTTCAATAAGGAGAAAGATTCCTCACATTGTGCATCCCACTTGAAAACTATGTCTTTGTGTAAAAGTTTAGTGAAAGAATGGAATTTTTCTGCCAATTGAAATATGAATCTTCTTATAGATTGAAACCTTCCTTCCAATGATCATATTTGACTTATGTTCTTTGGTGCATCCATATCCATGATGGCTTGCAATTTTTCAGTATCTACCTCTATTGCTTTTTCTCACACTATGTAGCCCAATAATTTTCTGGATTATACCTTAAATGCACACTTTTTAGGATTTAACCTAACTTTGAATTGTTCCAGCGTTGTGAAAATCTTTTCCAAAATTGGTAGATGATCTTTAATTTCATTTGATTTAGCTAATATATCATCTACATAGTCTTCAAGAAATATATGCATCATATCATGAAAAATTGTGGTTATTTCCCTTTGATAGGTAGCTCCAGCATGTTTAAGGCCAAAGGGCATGATGTTCCAGCAAAATTCACACCAAGGGCATGTGAAATTTATTTTTTCCTAATCCTTTAGTGCTATCTTAATGTTATTATATCCACTAAATCCATCCATAAGGGAGAACATAGAGTGTATTATCTTTAAATCCACTATAGCATCAATTTTAGGCAATGGGAATTCATCCTTTTGTTAGTAATAACTGAGAGGGGGGGTGAATCAGTGGCCTCAAAAATTTATCCAATTTAAACTTTAATCCACCAATCAATACTTCTCCAATTACTAAGTACCTACAAGATGTATGCCTTTGAAATAAAATAACTGTCTGTCGGTTTACCTTGTCTATCATTATTCTCCTTGATAACCGATAAGCAGTAAACTATATTTGCCGATACTCAATAAATATGCAGAGTATACCAATCAATCCATAAATGCATATGCAAAATGTAAAACAATAAAGTAATGAACCATACACATATAACACAAGGATTTTAACGTGGAAACCATGTTAAGGGAAAAACCACTGGGACCAATACCCCAAATTTTCACTCTGCTGAAGTGAGCCATGTTAGGAGCTAACCCTATTAAAGGTTACAAAAACACTGTTAAGTGTGACCTTGTTAGAGGATTTTTATACATAGGTTGTCACTTAGTATCTGACATCTATGCTACCATCCTTGAATCAGTCTCATGACTGTTAATAGGCTTTATGCAAATCTTACTACCATCCTTAAATTAGCCTCCTTCTTAGACTATCAATAGGATTTAGGTAAGACCAATGCTATTATCATGAGTCAACCTTCTATTAATCTGTTAGGATATACCTTAATTACAAAAGACTATTAAGTCCTGCTATGTTAAGAGACTTAATGCTTCAATGGTTAAACTGAAATAAAATGACCTGTTTCTAATGCAACTGAATTGCAGATTTTCAGATCTATTTACTTACAATATCTTTCTGATCAATGTATCAACTCAATTCCTTTGTACTTAAGTCTTTCTGCTCTGTGATGCTGTGCTTTTCTATTCGTCAGTGTCTGTAGAATTCTTTAGCTCTCCCTTAGCTTGATTGATCAGGACTGCATGAAGTTTATCCTTCATCAGTTTCTCTTCAGCATCTTCTATCAGTTCACTCCCCCGTGTATCTGCTTGCTTGAGGGAATGAATTATACTTGTCTCTTATATAGACATGATATTCCTTAATTCTTGGTTCTTGATTCTTGGTGTAAAAAATCAATTGAGCCAAATAGATTTACGACTTTAACTCCTGATTTATCTCATAGTTATCTTCTTGCCAGCTGTGTAAATCATATTTAAATCACTTACTTAACTGTGGTCAAATAAAAAAAATAAAACAACCAGTTAAGTCTATCATTTAGCTCTGCTAGCTAGATATTTTGTCATTTTCAGATCTCTCTGTTCTGTCGATCAACTCTGTAGTTTTTCGCCAGTGACAACTGCCAGTTCCATCGGTGTAGCTTTAGTTAGCTTTGAGATCTCCATCCATCGGGTATCATTGGAGATTTCTCATCGAGAAACATTATTTTTAGCTCGTTGGGCATCCTGTGATTCTTCTTCGTCGAGCAGCACTGTCTTCTAATCGTCGGGTATCACTGTGACTTTATCTCTGTCTTTACCGATGGTGTGCACTCCGCCAGTGTAGTCTGTCACTTAGTGAATACTTGAATTTTATGCATTGATGAAAGCATAACCTCTATTCCATTGATTCTCTAAATTCTTTGGCATTATGTATATGACCATATAGATGATATCAAGTTGACATCAATGACAACACAAACCATTAACTGATTTAATGTCTTGCATCATCTTCATTAACCTTTGACAACAATGCCAAACAAATATTTTACAAATATCTGACATTCTATCAACCAATTTGTTCTTTCCATAATATATTCCTTGAATTTCCCTTATCCATTATCAATATAACAATCTTCTCTAGTGGTTGGTTCTGATATATACCTTTCTGTATATAGATGTAGCGTTGAAGTTCAGCTTCTTCTTGCACCAATCATGAATGATATTTTGATAATATATGGCTGATGTAGCATCCAGTCCCTTTACTAACTGTTAGACATGGGTTTGACCCCTAGTATTTTTCTCAAGTACTCAAATGTATCTTTGGGTAGTGGCTTGGTGAAGATATCATCCAATTGTTCTTTTGATTGCACATATTCAAGTATCACCTCCTTTTCTTGAACTTGTTCTCTTAAATAATGATACTTGATGGCAATGTGTTTAGTCTTTGCATGCATGACTAGATTCTTTGAAATATTTATTGCACTGGTGTTGTCACAATAAATAACTACTAGTTCTTTGATCTTCATATACATACCTTCCAGCAACTATTTGATCCATGCAATATTCAAGAAGTTTGCAGTAGCATCAACATATTCTGCTTCTGTAGTAGAGTGAGAGATGCATCCTTGCTTCTTACTAATCCATGTGACAAGTCTGTCACCCATAAAGAATGCTCCTCCAGTTGTGCTCTTCCGGTCATCAAGATTTCTAGACCAATCAGTGTCGGTAAACACTTTCAATTCAAATTTTCCTTCTCTTCTATACCATAAGCCAAATTCCTCAGTATTCTTCAGATATCTTAGAATTCTTTTCATAGCAGTTATATGTGATTCCCTGGGGTTAGCAGAA
>MU226956.1:1293497-1314795 GCA_018584345.1 Thuja plicata | reverse complement strand
ATATATTGCTTGGTGTTTATACTTTTTATCCTTTCCTTAAGCTTTACCAAATCACAGTCTATTTTAAGATTTTGCTTACAACCGTCTCCTCTTCAAGTTCACCTCCAACTCCTCAGATAGCATTGACTACCTCTTTGATTCTACAACTATAATGAGTCATATTTTCTCCTTATTTCATCCTTAGGTCATCAAACCTCCCTCTTAGGCTTTTTTCCTTGGCTCTTAGTACATTAGCATCTCCTCCATGTACCAGCTTCAACTTATCCCACATTTTCTTTGCAGAGGTGTAGGTTTTGAAATCTTCAAACTCAACATTAGAGAGTGACGAGGAAAGTTATATCATCATTAAATTTTTCTCATGCTTTTCTCTTAATTGCACAAGAGTGTGAGGTCATGTAGGAAACACATATTCAATATCAAGGTGTTTAGTAACATCATTACTAGTACCTGATAGGTGGAGTATTATTCTTCCTTGCCATGATGTAAAGTTTTCTTTATTCAACTTGGGCATATCTTGTCTATACATCTTGTGATATTTTTCTTGAGTTGTTAAAATCCCTTTCTAAGCACACAAGCTATCATACCAATTGTTAGTAATAATGGATAGGAGAGGGGTGAATCAGTGGGCTCAAAAATGTTCCAATTAATCAACCAAAAAAATTTAGTACCACAATATTAAGCCTCTAGTTATCTTCAGTCCTATAAGATGAATTCCTTTAAATATACTTATTAAATTACTACTGCTCGGAATGCTTTGTTAAACCTTATTCTATATGTTTACCGAATAGCAGTCTTTCAATTTACTGAAAACACTAAATTACTTTGAGTATACCCATCAATCCAGATTAGCTATGTGTAATTCAAAACACTAAAGTAATAAATCATAAACACATTGACACATGGATTTTTAATGTGGAAACCTTGTTAAGGGAAAAACCACTTGGGACTAGTAACCCAAAAATTTTATTCTTCTGAAGTGAGCTCAGTGTAGATCCAACCATGTTAAAGGTTACAAATACACTATTAGGTGTGACCTTGTTAGAGGATTTAAAAGATTAGTTTGTCACTTGATATTGGGCATTTCTATGCTACCTTCCTTGTCTAAACTCTTATGTCTTGTCAAATGGTATCTGGCATCTCATGCTATCTTCGTGATCAAAATTTTGGATACTCCTTGTGATGTATCTCAATATAGAAAGGATCTATAAATCCTGCTCGATTAAGAGAATTTCTGAATCAATGGTTAATCTAAAACAATATGATCTATTCACATATACAACTTATACTTGTTGATTTTCAGATCTATTGTAAGCTCATAAAACCAATCTGATCAATATCTTTTTAATACCTTTGCTCCACTTTTTTTATTCTCAGTGATGCTATGCTCTATTTCTCGGTGTCCATAGAAAAATTTAGCTCTTTCCTTAGCTTGATTGATTAGGACTCTATGAAGTTGTTCTTGATCAGTTTCTCTCTAGCTCCTCTTTTTCATTCACTCCCCTTAATTCGTAATGAATTAAGTTGTCTCTTTATAGACATGATATCACCATTTCTAGGTTCTTGATTTTCTTAATCTTAGCATGATCTGCAATCTTAGCCAATCTGATTTAAAGAAAAAATCTTGATTTATCTTGCAGAGATCTTCTTGCCAACTAGACAAAACAACTTTAAATCCTTTACTTATCTCTAGCTTTATCTTGTCAATGAAAAAAATGATAACTACCAGTTAAGTATATATTTAGCTGTGCCAGCTAGATATTTTGTCATCTTTGAACTCCAGTTAACTTTGGTGTTTTAAATATTTTTAGCGTCAGTCAACACTTCAGTTTTCCTTGGGCTTCTAAATCGGGTTTGACTATCTCTCAGGTTACACTGTTCTTCAGGATTCATTGCAAAGTTATTCTTGTCGGTCAACACTGTAATTTTGTCCATCAGGTATGCTTTTGATTCTTCTCATTGATATTCTTGCTTAGGCATCATAGTGACTTGAATTTCGGTGATCTCTATCCATCGGGTTCCACTAGCCATCGGTGTTTGTAGTCACATAGTGAATTCTTGTCTTTTATGCATTACTAAAAGTATAATCTTTATCTCTCTAGTTCTCTGAAGTCTTTGACACTTTGATTATAACCAATTAGATTATATCAAGTTGACATCAATGATAATGTAATCCATTAACTAATTTAATTTCTTACATTATCTTTCTGCATTTCGATGATCAACTTAACATCTTCAAACATTCAATCAGTTACATGTCATCAAAGAATGTCTGCCCCCAATTAATGTTGTGTATGATCCATTAAAATAGAGCTTCCATGTTTTTTCCTCAACATTAATTATTTTTGAATCTGGAAATTCAACTTGAATAGGATGGTTATCAACTAGAGGAGACTCCACCAATTGATCTATTATAACTTATCCCTTGATGGATTTTCTATCCACATATTCTATATCAAACTCGCTCAATACCATCACCCATTTGGCCAATCTCCCTGTGAGATATATTTTGCTAAATAGATACTTGAGAGGATCAATTTTAGCAATGAGCTTAACTTTGTGCACCAAAATATAATTATGTAGTTTTTGAGAAGAAAAAATACTACAAGGAATGTTGGTTCAATGAAGTTATAATTAATTTCATATTTGACCAAGGTTCTGCTGAGATAATAGATTGCCTTTTCTTTTCCATGTTTATTTTCTTGAGCCAATAAAACTCCTAAAGAATGCTCTGTTGTTGAAATATAAAAGAGTAAAGGTTTTTCTTTGATAGGTGGCATAAGTATAGGAGGATTCACCAAGTATGACTTTAATAAGGAGAAAGCTTCCTCACATTGTGCATCCCACTTTAAAACTATGTCTTTGTGTAGAATTTTAGTGAAAGAATGGAATTTTTCTGCCAATTGAGATATGAATCTTCTTATAGATTGAAACTTTCCTTGCAATGATCACATTATACTTATGTTCTTTGGTGCATCCATATCCATGATGGCTTGCAATTTCTCAGTATCTACCTCTATTCCTTTTTCTCACACTATGTAGCCCAATAATTTTCTGGATTGTACCCCAAATGCACACTTTTTAGGATTTAACCTAACTTTGAATAGTTCCAGCCTTGTGAAAATCTTTTCCAGAATTCGTAGATGATCTTTCATTTCATTTGATTTAACTAAGATATCATGTACATAGTCTTCAAGAAATGTATGCACCATATCATAAAAATTTGTGGTTATATCCCTTTGATAGGTAGCTCCAGCATTTTTAAGGCCAAAGGGCATGATGTTCCAACAAAATTTACCCCAAGGGCATGTGAAATTTATTTTCTCCTAATCCTTTGGTGCTATCTTAATTTTATTATATCCACTAAATCCATCCATAAGGGAGAACATAGAGTGTATTGTCTTTAAATCCATTATAGCATCAATTTTAGGCAATGATAATTCATCCTTTGGGCATGCCAAGTTGAGATCTTATAAATCTGTACATACTCTAATTGATTTATCATGCTTTGAAACTAGCACAATATTGGATATCCATTCAGCATAGGCTATAAGCCTTATGAACCCCACTTTTAACAACTTTTCCAATTTTGCCTTTACTAGCAAGACTATATGTGGATGCATCTTTCTTAGCTTATGTTTTACTGGCTTAGCCCCTATTATTACATCTAGGTGGTGCATAATAAAACTTAAATCTAACCCTGGCATATTCACATAAGACCATGCAAAATTAATTTTCTTTTCTTTGAATAATTGGATAAAATTTTACATTTTTGTTGGAGTTAAATAAATTGCAAGTTGTATGGATATTGGTTTTGTTTTGGTGGTTCAATAAGTATGGGAGACCTTTCCTCATCATTCTCTGGAAAAGTGTCCAATCTCTCTTCCTTAGGTCCCACAATTGGATTTTCACCTTCAGAAACATCCTTTATTTTTACTTTTTGGGGTCTAGTACTGCAACGTTGTGGTTTTCACCACTAGACCATTTCATTTTTTTATTTCTTTTCTTTTTTATTTTATTTTGGATTGAGAGATTTTCCCCTTGCTTCCATTGCTATACTTTGATCAAATTCATTGGTGAAAGAGATTTCAACCGCATTTTGGTATAGGGCCAGATAATTATTATTGGGAAAATAAAGTATGTCATTTGCCTCGACTAGGTCCCAATCAATTAGTTTGAGGTGGATAAGTGTTAGAAACATAAAATAAAATAGAAAAGAGATAATGAAAGAATCCAAGAGAGAGTGCAAAATGAAGAGTTTTACCAAATACAAAGAAAGAGTGTTATTTTCCTTCAATAGATCAAACACAAGTTTACCAAAATTCTCCAAGACCAACACAAGAACTCAAGTATTTTGAAAGGGGAGAAAACAAGAAAAAACCCCTTGTGTATACTATGAATGAGGCACAAATCCTAAAGAAGAAGAGATAAAGAGAGTAATAAGCTAATTACAATAGTGAGAAGAAAGTTTGAGAATGTGAGGAGAATTGAGAAAATAGAGAAAATTATTGAACAAGTGTGTGTAGAGGCATCTCTTAAACAAAGATGATTGGAGGAGTTTTCATGTAACTCCCATCTTATATGAATGCCCCATTTACATTGTGTGTTTTCCAAATGTGAGATTCCTCTTAAGGAGGAATATCTAATTTTCTTATTAAAGGAATTAGAAAAATATGACATGTCCTCCTACTTGGACTAGAGGAAAAATAAATATAGGATACCTTGGTTTATCCTTTAATTACATATTTACTAAGGAAATATTAAATTCTAACACCCCCCTTTATTCTTTAGTTGAGTTATTTACATCAAGGGGTATCAAACACAAATTTTTACAATGAAATTCAAATTTCTCTCTACAAACAGGCTTTATCAAAAAATTTGCAACTTGATCTTCACCCTTGCAATAGATGAGGGAAACTTTCTTTTCTTCAATTTTCTCTCGAATGAAATGGTGGTGGAGATAAATGTGCTTTGACTTTGCATGATAGACCAGATTATTTTCCAATACTATTGAACTTTGATTGTCACAATATAAAGGTGTAGGTTCTTGTTGAGGTAGACCCAAATCTTCAAGAAATCTTCTAAGCCATAAGGCTTCCTTAGAGGAATTAGTACAAATTTTGTATTCAACTTCAGTAGAACATAGAGAAATATATTGATATTTTTTACTTTTCCAAGATATAGCACCTGAACCAAGAAAAAAATAATACCCAAAACTAGATTTCCCATCGTTTGGGTCTCTACCTAAATCTAAATCAATAAAGCCTTTTAATGTAAAATCTGTTAGACTAACTAAGAGGGAGGGGGGGTGAATCAGTGGCCTCAAAATTCAATCCAATAATTCATCCAAAAATTATACCACAAATATAAACTCTAGTTATCTTAAGTCCTACAAGATGTATGCCTTGTGTGATTCTAACATATATATACTGCTCGATGTTTATACTTTTTATCCTTTCCTTAAGATTTACCAAATAGCATTCTATCTTATTTTCAACCTTTACCGAAATACAATAAATAACTTAGTGTTTATAGATCAATCCTTTTTTAGTAATGTGTAAAGAAAAATATCAAAGCAATGAACCATATACACATTTGACACATGGATTTTTAAAGTGGAAACCCTGTTAAGGGAAAAACCACTTGGGATCGGTAACCCAAAATTTTCACTCCACTAAATTGAGCTTAGTGAAGAGACAACCCTATTAAAGGTTACAAACACACTGTTAAGTGCAACCTTGTTAGAGGATTTAAAACTAATAGTTTATCACTTGACCTAGAATTCACTATGTTGTCAAAATGAAAACCTTTTGATACTCCTTGGGATGTATCTCAACATATAAAGGATGGTTACATCCCACTCTATAAAGAGATTTTCTAAATCAATGGTTAAACTGAAACAATATATGATTTGTTCATAAATACAAATTAATATTGTAGATGTTCAAATCTGTTGTAAGCTCATAATACCTTTTTGATCAATGTTCTCTTCAATTCCTTTGCTCCACTTCTTTTTTCTTGGTGAAAGTTGTTTCTTCTTTGTAGCTCGATGTCTGCAAAAATCTTAGCTCTATTCTTTAGCTTGTATGATCATATCAGTATGAAGACTTTTTTCTTCACCAAAATTCTCTTCAGCATTCCTCTTTTTTTCATTATGAATTACTTTTCTCTTTATATAGACATGATTTCACCATTTCTTATCCTTCTTATTTTCTTCGTTGATCACTTCTTGATCCATAAATATTGCCATGCTTGCTTTAGTTTTGATTCCATGAATCTCTCCTTATTGTCTGGAACAAAACATGCTTTAAATATCCTTCTTATCTTTAGATTTTAACTGATCGATGAAAATAAAGTAAACAATCAGTTAAATCTATCTTTATCTCCTACCAGCTAAGTTGTTTTTCCATGTCCTAACTTCAATTCTTGTCAGTCAAAAATTTAGTTGTGATCGGTGACTACTGTAGATAGCTTGGGCATTAACCTCAGTTATGTTCAATGACAACTACAGTTAGCTCAGTAATGCTTGCTCGGGTAACACTATCTGTTAGGTAACACTATGAACTCTAGTGCTTGGGGTTCATTGTCACTCGGTGTACATGAATACCGGCAACCAAACCTTTGTCTTCTCAGATATTTAAGTGTTGTGACAATATGTGTATGATAAATCGTACCATATCAAGTTGACATTAATGACAATACAATACATTAATTGATTTAATGTCTTGCATTTATTTCCTTCAGCTCAATGATCATCAACTTTGTCATCTTCAAACATTTAATCAGTTATAGTTCATCAATCTCTCCCTTTGGCATTCATGGCAACATACTACTAATATAATATGAAATATATTAGTTGTAGTTCATCAATCTCTTCCAAACCTTATTTTTCTATAACTAATTCAAATGTCTGACTCTCGGTAAGCTCTTCTGGCTTAGATTTGATTCTTGCAAAGTATCTTCTTCATTCTTTATTCCCTTCACTGGATAGATCTAGCAATGTCTGATTCTATCTCTCCCTTAGATGGATGGTTTTTTTTTTTTGAATATTTCTCTAGATCTTTCTCTTCCTTTGTAGAAATTTATTTTTCTAAACTTTTCTCTCTTTGATTGTTCCTTTCCCTGATGGATATTTCATTTCTCTCCCTTTGGATGATCATGATATTTAATATTTGAATATCTCTCTCCCTCCTTTGTGGATATTTCATATGGATATATTTATTTAGTTCATCTCTCACTTTGACAAAAATGCAAAACATATAATATCTCTCTCCATAATATATTCCTTGAATTTCCTCTTCATCAGAAATATAGCTCTATATTAGCCAACAATATCTCTAGTGTTCGGTGTAGATAAGTACCTTTTTGTGTACTGATATATCATTGCAGTCCATTCTTAGCTTGAATCAACATTATTGATCTTCTGATAATATGTAGGTTGATGATGCCTCCTAGTCATCTTAGTGACCAGTAGACAAGGGTCGAACCCCTAGTCTCTTCCTTAGGTACTCAAATGTATCTTTAGGTAATGGCTTTGTGAATATGTCTACTAGGTTTTCTTTGGATTGCACATATTTCAGTATCACTTCTTGCACTTGTATTATCACAATCAATAATTAATGGTTCAAGAATTTTCATATTCATACCTTCCAATAATTTCTTGATCCATGCAATGTTAGAGAAATTTGTAGCAACAGCCACATATTGTGCTTCTGCAATGGATTGTGAGATGCATCCTTACTTTTCACTTATCCATGTGACAAGTCTGTCACCCATAAAGAATTATCCTCCCGTTGTGCTCTTTCTATCATCCATGTTTCTAGCCCAATCAACATCCGTATAGACTTGAAGCTCAAATTTTATTTCTCTTTTATACCACAAACCATAGTCCTTGGTATTCTTTAGATATCTTAGAATTCTTTTGATAGTAGTCATGTGTGATTCCTATAGATTAGCAGAGAATCTTGCAACTATTCCAACTGCATGTGCTATATTTGGTCTAGTATGTACAACATACATTATCTTGGTAATCATAGATCTATATAGGGTCTAATTTAACTCTCTTGAATTGTCTTCCTTTGTTGGCTTGCATCTAGTTGTCATGGGTGTTTCGACTGGTTTGGACTCCTCCATCTTGAATATCTTCAGCACTTCCTTGATGTACTTGGATTGTGTGATGTAGATTCCTACATCTTGTTGAAGAATCTATAGACCAAGAAAGAATTTAATCTCTCCAAACATTGACATCTCAAACTCTTTGCTCATTTCATCAACAAATGATTTGCATAACATATCGTTAGCTCCAAATATGATATCATCAACAAATATTTCAGAAATCAAAATTTTATCATTAGTATCTTATTTTAAATACATATTACTATTTTCACTTGTTCTTACAAATCCAATACTTATGAGATAAGAGTGAAGTCTTTCATACCATGCTCTCGGTGCTTGTTTCAATCCATGCAATGCTTTGTGTAGTCTACAAACCATGTTTCTTTTGTTAGGATAAAAAAACCCTTCTGGTTTTTCAATGTATACCTCTTCTTCTAGTATTCCATTTAGGAATACAGATTTGACATCCATTTGGTATACCTCGAATCCTTTGTAGGCAGCATAAGCAAGTAGAATTATTACTCCTTCTAGTCTAGCAACATGTGCAAAGGTTTCTCCATAGTCAATACCTTCTTCTTGTGCATACCCTTTGCATACTAATCTTGATTTGTTCCTTGTGACTTCTCCATTCTCATTCAGTTTGTTTCTAAATATTCATTTGGTACCGATGACATTTTTTTCATCTTCTATAGGTACTAATGTCCATGTTTTGTTCTTTTCAAATTGCCCAATTTCTTCATTCATTGCACTAACCCATTCCTAATTCTCAAGTGCAATATTAACAGATTTAAGATTAAAATCACAAATCAAACATCTAGTGTTCACTGACTTACTTCTTGTTCTCATTATAGCCTTTTTGTCTCCTATTATCTGGTTCTGTGGATGGTGTCTTTTGACATACTTGTCAAGTACCGGTTCAGCTCTTTTTTCATCATTCTAATCATCATCTTGACCTTCATTTTGATCTTCATTGCTCGGTATATCATTGTGAGAAATTTCCTAATTTTTTGTGTTTGTAGCCTGGTGCTCGGCTACATTGTTCTA
Organism: Thuja plicata; assembly: GCA_018584345.1. Classification (NCBI taxonomy): domain Eukaryota; kingdom Viridiplantae; phylum Streptophyta; class Pinopsida; order Cupressales; family Cupressaceae; genus Thuja; species Thuja plicata. The sequence continues at coordinate 1,305,639 of MU226956.1, read as the reverse complement.
TTGCTTGGTAGTGATACAGTGTTGCTTGAGTAGAGTGTCAGTTCTTTACTATAAACAAACTTGTTGTATTCTTCTTGTTCCTTTCTACTTTCCTTGTCATTTTTCTTAGCAAATTCATCACTTTGACATTTGCACTTTCAATGATTTTGTTAGAGGATGTGTTAAGACATTTATAAGCATTTATTTTGGTAGAATAACCTAGAAATATTACTTCTTCACCTTTGGAGTCAAGCTTTCCTTTTCTATCATCTTTCAAAATATAACATTGACTTCCAAAAATTTGGAAGTAATTTACATTGGGTGTGTACCCATACCATAACTCATAAGGTGTCTTATTGGTGTCTTTCTTCAATTGAACTTTTTTTAATGTGTAGACAACAGTACTGACAGCTTCTCTCCAGAATGATTTTGTGATGCCTTTCTCAATCATCAGTTTTCTTGCACAATCAATAATTGATTTTTTCCTTCTCTTATCAATCCCATTTTGTTGTGGTATTCTAAGTGCATAAACTTGTCTTTTCATTCCATGCTCATTACAAAAGTTTTTGAATTAATTAGAAATGAATTCTCCTCCTCTATCTAACCTTAGACATTTTAAACATCCTCCACTTTGTTTTTCCACTATAGCTTTATGCCATTTAAACATCTTGAATGCTTTTGATTTATCTTTTAAGAATATAACATTGATCATTCTAGAATAATCATCAACAAAGAGAATGAAGTATCTATCACCATAGTAGCTCTTTGTTCTCATTGGTCCACATAGATCACTATGGACTAATTCTAGAATAGCATTAGATGTGTAGGTTTTGCTCTTGAAACTAGACTTTTTAATTTTACCTTTTTGACAATTTTTACACATGACATGGTCAGGTTTTGACATGCTTGGTAAGCCTCTTAATTTCCTTTTATTTCTTATCCTAACCATGTTGTAAAAGTTCACATGACATAACCTTTTATGCCACAACCATATATCTTCATTTCTAGCCAATAAATAAGTGGTCTCAATATTATCAAGATAGAATATGTTACCTTTTGTTTATTCACCAGTACCGATCAACCTTCTCGATTCATTAAAGATATTTGCCTTTTTGTTCTCAAATGCAACTCGGTGTCCTATGTTATTAAGTTGTGAAATACTCAATAGATTATAGTTAAGTCCTTTCACCCAATATGCATTTTCACATTTAATCAGATTATTTAACATGATGGTTCCTTTACCCTCAACTGGAAAAGGTGAGTCATTACCCATTCTTAATGATCCCCCATTATAATATTCAAAAGTCTCAAACTTTTCCTTATCTCCAATCATGTGGTGAGTACAGCCACTATCAATAATCTAGACATCATTTTTACTAACCTTAGATATGAGTGTAGTTTCAACATACCTTTCTTCTTCATCTAAATCATCCTTCATAGCAACAAATACCACCTCAATATCTTCACCAGATTTAGTGTCAATGTTTTCAGCCTTATTCTCAGCCAGGTAACAAGCTTTCTTTCCTTTATCCTTGTAGTCTTGGTTATCTCTTCTGTTAGATTGTTGGTTTCTTTGGTAATCTCGGTCATCACCTCTATCAAAATTCTTTTCATAGGATCTGTCATTACTTCTGTCATCTTTTCTTTTGTTAGGACATCTAGCAGCAAAGTGTCCAATCTCTTTACAATTAAAACATACCAATGGTAATTTACCTTTGTATCTACCTTTTCCTCTCTGCAATCTTCTAGCCATTAGTGCTTCAGTCTCATTAAGTTCTTGGTCATCACTATCACTTTCCACTAATAAAAATTTTCCCATTTTGTGACAAGCGTAGGTTGATTGTTTGACTGGAAAAGGTAGATCAACCAGCCAAATGTGTTGTGGAAGTTTTTTTGTTGAAAATTTTGATGAATGGCATATTTTTCATAAAACCAATGACCAAAAGGTCAGAAAAAGTCTTCATGAAATATTTTGTGCATGCACCTTTCACCCTAATCCATTTGCATTGTTCATCATTTTTGTGACCTTCCTAATAGTCAAAAATGATGAGGATTTTATATGAACTACCAATGGATTGACGACCTATCATCAATGTTTTGACTACCATTTGTCGATATATTTTTCATTCATATAGAATCCTCGTCGTTTCTAACTGTTAGAAAGGTCAAAAAAATGACGAACAACTTTATTTTAAAAATAAATAAAATTTTCACAATGGTAGAGAAATTAATGTTTTATACCATATTCTTTGTTGCAAATAGATATGTAAGGGATACAGTACATATCAGTAACAAAGCTTCATCCTCCACATATAGGATACGGGGTTTGAAGGATATCTTTCACCAATTCATCATATCAAATACTTGAAGACTTGAACAAATATAGAAACATCTTATTCTTTATTGTGGGTGATCAAGGAATTGTTCTACTAAATTAATAACAGTCACAGGTTAGAGTTTGAACTTAGGAACATAATCTACTCTTACTATATTCTCTTTGAATACAATATCACTTAAATCTGATATGTAGAAACAATATTGATTTTGAATCAATGAACCTACAAGCTATACCTTTTCCCCTATCTTCATTCTTAAAATATTTTCCACGATGACAAGAGTCTTGTGGTGACATATTAGGAAAAAATAAATTTGAATAATTTTCATGTGCATTTGACTACAAGAAACATGCTCATGGTGTCACGGGCATAGGGTGACCTTTGAGCATAGAAATGATGTTGAACATAACATTGCATTTAAATATTAAACATTTCTAACATTACATAAATAAATTAATGAGAAAAGGATTTTCTTTTCACAAATTGTTTAAACATGTCAAAACCAATTATGGAAGCATTAATAGAAGACTATGGGAATCCATGATGTCAAAATATAAAATTGAGGGGTTATAAGACTCAAAAACATATCCAAGAAAATCCTAAGATTTTAATATAATAAGATAGGTTATAAGATTCAAATATAGCCAAACCACTCACAGATGCCTTCTTCTAGCAATGTTGTTGAAGACAAAATAGAGAAGTTGTCAACCGATCTGATGATGTCAATTATGACTTGAAGCTTTGGATGCCTGAAAGATAGGGAGAGACAATGTTTGTTTGTATTTATCTCTTCCTGTCTTTGGGCATCCAATGCTCAAAGTCATGTTAGTGTCTCTCATTCTTTGCTGAAGTTGTGTCGAGATAAGCAAGAAATTTGTAATATAATTTGTCATACTCCCTTTATAATAAATGGAGAATATGAAACAAAATATTTACAAGAACCGTAACCAGGTTTCATACCTCAAAAAGTATATATAGTAATTAAGTAGTTCATCGATGTCAAACTTAAACAGATATAGGATGAGATTGTTAACATGCCCAATGGTGAACAAATAATCTGCATAGATTTACAAATTATACTTTAAAAGAAAATTCAAAGGTTTTCCACACATATATTACTTTAGAAAATAGTTTCAAAAGATATGAATAAAAATATATGCCTTGAGAAAGATTTTTAATTTTAACTTAAAAATTGTATGCTCACCCTACAAATTATGAATCATGATGCTTAGTGATTGCAGTAAATGTACAACTATGCTCTCTATTTTATTGATCTTTAGAACACAAAGGAACTATGACATTACCTGCTTCTCCATAAAAAATATGCATGCAGTAAATGCCAAAAATGGAATTTCATAAAAAAGATGTCAAAGATTTGTATGCCAAAAATATCCACCAAAAGAAAATCAAAAGCTGGAAATAGATAAATTTGCTAAAAAAATCCTACTCAAAAAATGATGAATCATGTTGGTCACCATAAGTTACTAGATCTTCTATTAATCTTAGCGTCTCAATGACAAAATTCTTTAGTAAGAGTAAATAAAAAATAGTAGACCATGTAGACCAATTGATGTCAAAAAATCCAGTGATAAAAATGGCCAACAACCATTAAATTCCCTAAAGAATATCAAGGGCAAGGGAAATGCAACATTCTTCATAAGGAAGACAGACAAATGTCATGAGATAAAAGTTTAAGATAAACGTAAAGGACAATGATAGTTCATAAAAGTACAATGGTCCTCAAGTGTAATATCGTATACCTTCTCAATAAGATTTGTGATATAATTTAAAGCATCAAGATCCATTGTAGAACCATGGTTGTCTTTTATGTAACACTCGATGCTTGAATCTATCTCTCCATGGGTTTTCTCATCCTTCAAGATTATTAAAGACATATTATTTTCTATAAAATTTGCACTAGAATAGAGCATGTATATTTTACTGACTTTAGAGCCAATAATAAACATAAATGGAAGTTGTAAAGTTATAATTCTACAAACATGGAACCCCACCTTCCACATTACTACAAACTAATTAGTGTACATGAAATACATTAAAGGTAATACACTACCACTCCCAAAAATCTCATATAAACATGAATTTTCTATCTACAACTTATCCCACAAGAATTATACTATCCAAATATTAGAAAAACATACATTTTGAGTCTTTACAGGAAGAGAAATTGTATTCTTAACCAAATCTCCACTCACTGTCCTACAAAATAATGGTTTGCCCAATTAATTGCAACATACTCCATTTGTAATAAATAGAACCAGTGACCAATTAGAAAATAAAAAAAATCCAGTGACTAATTATAAAATAGAACCTAAAAATATTAATTGTGATATGATGAAAAACTATAGGAGAAAGCTGAATATTTAGTCTCACAAGACACTCTTAGAATAATATTCTAGAAGGAGCTAAAATTGATGTAATAAATTCATTTTTTTCCATGAATTGAGGAGAGATGACTCTTTTGAATGAAGAGTATGAGAGGAGACTAGAATTTTGTGGCACAACATGAGAAATTTTGCCAAAGATTTTCAATAATGGCAGCTAATGTGACAGTCTTAAATAACGAATCCTTCAACATTATAGATGAAAGGTGAAATTATTATTTTATTCATTGGATGTAAATTTTTCCTTTGAGAATAGTAATGTTGTTGACTCTTAATGTGACCACTACCTTAAGGTAAATGACACCAATATTTTATCAACAACATTTTCTTAAAAAAAAAAAAATTACCATGTCCATTAGAACATAAAACAATTAAAAAATCAACATATTACCCACAAATCTTGAAGCTAAAACCTTTAAATGGAGCTGAAAGCTCACAAATTTTATTGCAATTTCCAACATTTATATTGTAGAATATCCCCTATAGCCTATATAATATTATATGTAGTTTTGCATCAGAATATTGGCACAATCAAACAAGGCTTCTATATTTTTTCACAAAGTTTTGGTGAATAAGTATGGTAGGGGTTTGGAAGTTAAGAGGGTTCCACATTGGGTAACATTTTGTTGATTTATTGCACTATTTTATTGAAACAAGATTTTATTGATTTCTCAAATATTAAAAGCTAGGAGCAAGCTCTGTAAGTCTTGATATTTTAATTGAATAGAAGAGATCATTGCTAAAAAACAAAAAAAAATTGACCACAAAAACAACAAGAAATTTTGTAAGCATTAAAAACCATAATTACATTTTATCGAAACAAAAAAATTTCTAGAAACAAGTTAAAATTTTCCTTAATTCACAAGCTACAAGGAACAATTTCCTTAATTTATCTAGATGTCAAACTCAAGATGAAAAAGCCAAAAAACTTTGTTAAATTTTGTTCAAACATGCATTCTTGGGGGAGATAGCTATAGTTCTGGACAATGTGGACAATAATATTATGGTGCCTCTACCGTAAAATTATTATTTGATCAATATTTATGGTGGGGTGGTGAAAAAGAACTCATTAATAAGGTCTCTTAGAAGCTATGTGGGGTGATATGGAGTAGAGCCTTCTCTTTTTGAAATAGTTGTCTCACACTATTGCCTACTTAGAGGATGATTGACTAATGAATTATATGCTTGTGGACAATGAGGAAGAGAATGATATTGTTAAGTTGGTTGATCTCCTAGAACAGTCTAGATGGAATTGAACCCTTTGATCTTCCATAGCTAGGAAAGAGTAAAGTAGCTCCTTAAGGTTGTCTCACAGTCTTACATAGGAGATGATCAAGAATGTTTCATTGTTCCTATAAATTTATTGTAGAGTGCTTAGTTTTTTGAAGTGCTCAAGGAGGCATGGGATGTTTATTGTAGAATGCTTAGTTTTTTGAATTGCTCAAGGAGGCAAGGGATGTTTATGGGTTATAGGATTAGTTTAGCTTGAGCTTCACTTGGTTTCAAGAATAGTTTAATATTCTCTACTTAACAAGGCCAACCACATGAAGGTGGAAGCTCATTTGGCCCCACCCCCCCCTAACATCACTCTAAATTTCCCATTAACATCTAACATTCATTCATTCATCCATTTATGAAATATAACATTCAGTCATTATAATCACATAACATTCAATAAACCTAAAATTAATTAACAATTGGACATTCATCAATAATTCATCAACATTTAGTAGCACAAAATTACATTCATTAAAATAACGTAAATATATTATCAAAAAGGGTTTATTCCAATCTTTTCTTTTTGGGTTTCTTAATTGGTATTTGCATGTAATGGCTAAGCAGAGCATCAAGATCTTCGTCATTCCCCTTTTCTTGTTCTTGTGAACCCAATATATGCCTCCTCCTATGTGACGTAAGAGGACGTTGGTGTGCCAAAGGGGGGTCTGCTACAATAACAACTAAATGGGTTGGATGCAAAACATTTTATATTAGTGTTACAAGTATTTCATTAATCAAAAGAAGATAACAACCAATCAAAAAAATTTAAAATAACATAACAAAGATTTTATTACCTGACAATGTCACATCATCTCGAATATGGTGAACACTCGGATCATCCTCCACTTGTTCACCATGACGTTCTGCATACTCTAAAATGTACACAAGAAAGGTTACACCAATTTTAATTTAAAATGTTAACTTGTATTAAAAATTAAACAATTAATGTTCAATAGCAAATGAATACCTCCATCACTGTAATGCACATCAGGGTCTTCATCATGTGGAGGTTCTATGCTAGGATTAGAAGGATGCATTGCAATGTAATGCACTAAAGAGGTTAAATAAACACAAATAGATTATCGCTCAAGTATTCAATTTGAAATAATTTTCATTTGGCCTACTAAACTGTGTGTGAACCAATGTAGGAGACTGTTGGCTTTAGCGTAGGCATTCGGCCACCGCTTTATAGCCTTCTTTAATCCAATCTTTCTATCTTCTTCTATGGGTGCTACATTAAAATTCAAGCCTTGAATTTTTGTCTTAATATCATCAATTTTGCAGGTATTGTTTGATTAAACAAAATTGTTTTCAATTTATAAAAAAATTGATTCAAAATTTCATTTACTGCTACTTACAATTCTCGCTTGAAGTTTCAGATAACCACTAGAGCCAAGTTTGTGTTGGCCAATATTTTCAATTCTGGCCTTTGTAGCCTTTGATGTGTCCTACAGTCTATGAAAAGTTCAAAATATGTTAGATTATATAAATATAAAGATCACTAATTTGTGCATAATTACGTTCTACTTAATACTATCCCATACCTTCTATCATAAATTATTTGTGCAACTACTCTTTGGCTTTGCGTTTTCTCCTTTGCATCCAAAATTAATTCCTTCCACACCTTCTCTGGAATCACAGGAGGACACTCATACTTTGGGTTGCTAACTAGATTCCTTCTGTATGTGTCCCTCACACTCTTTAGATGTTTGCAAACTCTCTATAGAATATTGTCACTGTAAAAAATGTTACTTCCAAACCGCTCCTCTAAAGACTTTATGAGCTGATCTTTTAATTTTTTATACTATAAGTTCCACCTTTTAAGAAAAATAAAGTTGTTATCTAAAAAAATCAACTAAAGTTGCGTACCTTGAATAAAGTACAATAAATTGATAAAAGAAAAAATATTCTAGCAATTATATGAAATCAAAGCAGTGGGATATGGTTAGTTAACATATGATATTCCACCTTGTACGTATGGTGGGCCTGAATAGCGACAATTTCATCTCATGAATCTTTTCATAAAAAACATCATTCCCTGCAGACACATCATGGGATCATCAATCCAAAATAAGTTATGAATAAGTAAATTAAAATTAAAATATAAATAATAATAATTTTAAAGTACCTAGAAGCTTAGGTAATTTTAAGGGAGTCATATCTTCATCATTTAACAACAATGACGTCTGGAATTTTCCCGTACTAGCAACATAGGTAGATCCAGGAAACGCTGCTTAATTATCACCAGTACTGGTCTTTGTATCTTGAGGAGGTGTATCTTATACTGTACAAAATTATTCCACTATGAAATGCATCCAAGATTAAATTACAAATCAAACTATAACTAACACATAATCGAATATAGAAAAATAAGGACCTACTAGGTAAAGACCGTGCAAGCATGGATGTTTGCATGCTCCTTCTTGTTGACATTGTAGTTGGAAATGATGTCCTCATAGAGGCGTCTAGAGTACATCATGACCTAAATGTAAAGTTTGAAGTGAGGAATCAAGATATATATGTGAGTTTGAATAAAACAACTACTAAATCTAATGAAAAATTTAGAGTTATAATCAGTGAGACCAATGAAGTTTGTAACTTGTTAACTTAAGGATTATTTTACCTATGGGACCTGTATTAGTACCAACCTCACTGAAATGTCCATGAGGAGTTGCTTGAGCAGTCAAAAAATCCTGTAAGAATACATGCATATTTTAGTTCATGACATAAAAGAGTATAAAATATAAAACTTTATTGAACTTTTGTTATAACTAAAGATTCATTACTAGTTACATCTAAATTACATTCTTGTCGCACCAATAAATCTTTCCTCACCAATAATTCCTCACTTGGATCTGGATCAAGAAAAATGCCAAGAATTTATGAACTGATTTTTTTTAATTTCTTCTTGACAATATACATGGGGTTAGTCCTATCTGGATTGGTATCATCCATATCCTCCACTATGGGTGTTGTTGCTGCAGGAACTTTTTCCTTTTCCTGAAGATCAATTTGTGATAGGAATATCAGTAAAACTATGAGAATAACTCCAAAAACCTAAAGAAAATGGTGCAGGAGCACCTATGAAGTCACCTAAGGTCACCATGGATCCAATCAAAGGAAACAAAATTAAATCATCCCTAAATGTGAATTGGGATGTATTGAGGCCTTTAAAGGCAATTTGTAATAAAGAATGTAATAAATTATTAATAAGTCCTAGAAGTCCTGGTAAAGCACTTACGACCAAAAATGACGTAAGGGTGGCCAATAGTGCCAAATGGGATCTAATTTGATTAGATGGGGTTAATTAGGTCCTAGAATCAATTAGGAATTGAATCCATAAAGTATTTAATAAGTTTTAAAGCAATAAAATACCAAAACACAAGTTAATAATTCAAACTTTTGAATATTAACGGCTAGTTGTGTTTTGGTGGGAAATTGCATTTAAGAGTCTTAAACAATTTGTAATCAATTCCAACCACTTGGGATCAGTTTTGGAAGTTGAAAAATTGTCTATAAATGCCCATGAATGATTGGGAAAGAAAAGAAAATGTATTGGAGAAGGGATTGTATACCCTGTAGGCTGAAAATGCAATAAAATTCATAATTTCTTGCATATTTTGGTCTATTATTGTACTTCTTTCATGTTTTGATAATTTTTGTGCATTATAGGATGTATTTGAAGTTATTTTGATCCATCTTAGAAGCATTTGATTCTAAATTTTTCTTCATATATTCAAACTGTTGTAGATAGCCATTTTCACATTATTTTCTTAAGAAAAATGGTGTAACCATCCCCTTTCTATTCTAACTATGACTTGGGGATAGATTTTTGACATGTATCATATGTAATTATCCATAATAATTCAGGAATAACATAGAGAATGTAGATGATCATCGAGTTAGGCAAGTTGGAGTTCTTGGGTGCATGAAAATACATGGAATTTGATGCCATAAGTGTAGAAGCAGAAGATTTGGCTTAAGGAGGGCATATTTTTTTTTGAGGTAGCAGAAGTACATATCAAACTTATGTTGAATCCAGAAGGAGAAGTTATGGAAGTGATTTTTGGGTCATTTTCTAGAAGGCCCTAGTTTTTGGAGCCATTTAGTGAGGGATTTGGAGTTTGACCATTTTGGAAGGTTGTGGCTGAAAACCAATACCATAATCCATTTATTTGAGAGATATATAGGAACTTCTAAAAGTTATAGTATCTAGGGATAAGTGATTTTGATAGTTGCTTTGTAAAGTGGCCCAATTAGGCCTAGTGGAGATACTGGAGTCAGTCATTTTAATCATAGTTGGTCAAAAAGATACATATCTAATTTTCACATATGTTGAATAAATTCTAAATGGGTATCTGAATCTAAAATTTAATTTTCAAGTGTTTTGGAAAGTCTGGTCCAAAAGTCCAAAAATTAGGAAAAATAGGGCTACTAGGAAGAGTTGCTTGGGTGTTTGGCTTGTTTGGAGAAATCTGATCAAAGGGTGTAAAGGGAATTTTAGAACCTATCTAGAAAGGTTTATCTAGTGGTGTTAAGGCCTTCAATAGACTTAGTTTTAGTCTTGAATCCTTTTAAGTCATTTAAGCTCATGTGAGTAAGTGGAATCCCTTGGGTACATTGTGAAACCTTGGGGGTTGTCAAACAAAAGTGTAGAGTCTTGTTGTCCAAAATATTAGAAGTTTTAAAGCCTCTACACCAAGTGGAATCAGAGAAAGTAAGAGATTTGGGAGGAAGGGTTAGGTGTGTATGTCTAGAGCAAAGTCTGAGGAGTTTGAAGAAGAGGCTCCAAACATGCCTCGAAAGATGACAAACATGGAGCTTCCTAGGATGGTGATGGAGCAAGTAGAAAAGAATAAGATATTAGAAGAAGTCATTGAAAGATTGATCAATCTAGTTGAGAAGAGGGATTCAGACCCTTATGATGATGAATATGAAGAAGAACATGAACCTAATGAAGAAAGGTTGGATTTTCAGGATGCTAGACTAGTGAAGATCCTGAAGGCAGTTAAAGGAGAAGAATCCAAAGTTAGAGCAGAGATCTCAATGTATGATGGGAAGATGGATGAGAAAGTTCTCCTTGATTGGTTCAGTTCTATTGAGAACCACTTTGATGATGAGGACATTGAAGACAAACATAAAGTGAAGATTGCAAAATCAAGACTTAAGGGTCATGCATTGCTATGGTGGGATTGCCTACAAGCAGAAAGATGTAAGAAAAGTTTACCAAAGATCACATCATGGCCTAGAATCATGACCAAAATGAGGGATAAGTTTCTACCTGAGGAATACAAGGTTAAACTCTTCAAGAATATTCAAGGGTTGAAGTAGAAGGACATGGATTTCCAAAGGTATACAAAGGAATTCTACAAGCTTTACATCAGAGCCTCTCATGATGAAGATGTGGGAGAGAAGGTGGCTAGATATATTGGAGGGCTGAGGTACAATACCCAACATGAAATGAGCATGGCCACACCTAGAACTCTTGAATATTTCTACAAGTTGGCAATGAAAGCCGTGGGCAAGCTTAGAAGAAGGAGAGAGAGGCAAGGCAGTTCAAGAGGGAAGCAAAACAAGGGTAAAGGAGTATATCCAATCCAAGGACAGAATGAGAAGGGGAAAGAGAAGGTCTCAGATCAGAAAGGAGAAAAAATAAATGGTAGAGGAAAGAGCTTCCCTAGAAAGTGCTACAAGTGTGGTGAAGAAGGACATCCATTCTACAAGTGTCCTGAAAGAGAAGCCAAGAAGAATGATAAGAGGGTTCAATTGGTCCAAGAAGAAGATGACACTAAACAACAAGAGGAAGAAGAAGCACACCATGACTATGCATATCCTGAAGAATGTGAATGTCTCTTGATGGGAAGGTCACTTATCCAACATATATCCAAGGTATCTATCTTTATGACAAATTGTAAAAGCTATAGAAAAATATGCAAGGTTATCATAGATTCTGGTTCATTTGACAATCTAGTGTCCTATGAGATAGTAAATAAGTTAAACTTACCTAAATTTCCTATTGATAGACCATATAGGGCCTCTTGGGTCAGTAATGATCAGAATATTGTGATTAAGGAGAAAGCATACATAGATTTTTCAATTGGGGGTTATGTTGATAGGGTTCTATGTGATATAGTTCCCATGACATGT
>MU226956.1:1250657-1293447 GCA_018584345.1 Thuja plicata | reverse complement strand
AGGGAGACCATTCATTATGGTTTGAAGAATGAGTATGTAGTGCACAAGGAGGGAAGAAAATTCACTCTTAAGCCTCTTCCAAGTAAAGTAGAAGAAGTTGGTAGCATCATTGTCTTTGGTGCAAAAATATATGTTGATTTGCAGATTCCAAAGTATGAGAATATAGTGACTACAAAGCAGCAGCCTAAGACCACTTTATAGTTCTTGAAGGATGAGTTTTTGGGCAGTCATGAGGCATTGAATGTGAAGCATAAAATAGGGCATGAAGATGGTGTCCTTATTGGCACAATGTGGTGTCCTTTGGAGAAAGCAATGAAGACTATTGCATGGGTTCCATTGAAGGAAACAAGGAGGGGTCTATTTGATCCTAAAAAGGAGTTTCAAGGACATTTTTGTAAAGCCACAAGTTCACTGTCCACAACAGCAAATTGGCAAGCATGATGACAGATTTCAAAATAAACAATCTTCTTTCCTTGTTTCTAACCCTTTGAAGGATAGAAGAAGGGATTTTTTATCAGATTAGAGGCCTGATCAAGGGCAGAGAGGAAGACCACCTTCAAGGAGGATGGGTGGAAGAAAGACCAAGTCCCTTAGTTCTTGGGACAAGAACTTTTTCCAAGGTGGGGTGTATGGTGCAGGAGCACCTATGAAGTCACCTAAGGTCACCATGGATCCAATCAAAGGAAAAGGAATTAAATCATCCCTAAATGTGAAATGGGATGTATTGAGGCCTTTAATGGCAATTTGTAATAAAGAATGTAATAAATTATTAATAAGTCCTAGAAGTCCTGGTAAAGGACTTCGGACCAAAAATGATGTAAGGGTGGAAAATAGTACCAAATTGGATCTAATTTAATTAGATGGGGTTAATTAGGTCCTAGAATCAATTATGAATTGAATCCATAAAGTATTTAATAAGTTTTAAAGCAATAAAATACCAAAACACAAGTTAATAATTCAAACTTTTGAATATTAACGACTAGTTGTGTTTTGGTGGAAATTGCATTTAAGAGTCTTAAAAAATTTCTAATCACTTCCAACCACTTGGGATCAGTTTTGGAAGTTGAAAACTTGTCTATAAATTCCCATGAATGATTGGGAAAGAAAATAAAATGAATTGGAGAAAGGATTGTATGTCCTGTAGGCTGAAAATGCAATAAAATTCATAATTTCTTGCATATTTTTGTCTATTATTGTACTTCTTTCATGTTTTAATAATTTTTTTGCATTATAGGATGTATTTGAAGTTATTTTTATCCATCTTAGAATCATTTCATTCTAAATTTTTCTTCATATATTCAAAGTGCTATAGATAGACATTTTCACATTGTTTTCTTAAGCAAAATGGTGTAACCATCCCCTTTCTGTTCTAACTGTGACTTGGGGATGGATTTTTGACATGTATAATATGTAATTATCAATAATAATGTAGTAATAACATAGATAATGCATATGATCATCGAATTGGGCAAGTTGGAGTGCTTGGGTACATGAAAATGCATGGAATTTGATGTCATAAGTGTAGAAGTAGAAGATCTGGCTTAAGGAGGGCATATTTTTGTTTGAGGAAGAAGAATTACATGTAAAAATTATGGTGAATCCAGAAGGAGAAGTTCTGGAAGTGAGTTTTGGGTCATTTTCTAGAAGGCCCTAGTTTTTGGAGCCATTTGGTGAGGGATTTGGAGTTTGGCCATTTTGGAAGGTTGTGCCTAAAAAAAAATACCATAATCCATTTATTTGAGACATATATAGGAACTTATGAAAGTTATAGTGTCTAGGGATAAGTTATTTTGATAGTTTCTTTGTAAAGTGGCCCAATTAGGCCTAGTGGAGATACTGGACTCAGTCATTTTAATCATAGTTGGTAAAAAATATCCATATCTAATTTTCATATATGTTGAGTAACTTCCAAATGGGTATCTGAATATGCAATTTAATTTTCAATTGTTTTGGAAAGTTTGGTCCAAAAGTCAAAAAATTAGGAAAAATAGGGCTACTAGGGAGAGATGCTTGGGTGTTTGGCTTGTTTGGAGAAATCTGGTCAAAGGGTGTAAAGGGAATTTTAGAACCTATCTAGAAAGGTTGGTCTAGTGGTTTTAAGGCCTTCAATAGACTTATTTTGAGTCTTTATTCCTTTGAATTCATTTAAGCCCATATGAGTAAGTGGAATCCCTTGGCTACATTGTGAAACCTTGGGGGTTGTCAATCAAAGGTGTAGAGTCTTGTTGTCCAAAATATTGGAAGTTTTAAATCTTCTTCACCAGAAAAGAACATAATAATATAATTTTTTTCTTCTATATTATTTGTACAATTACAATAAGGTTTACCTTTGCTGAAGAATGGGTGGGAGTAAAATCCTCACCTCCATCATCACGTGGTGGATCCATGTCATCCTGTGACAAAGATTAAATATAAAAAATTCAGTGAAATGAAAGCAATAGACTTAACAAAAAAAATTATTAATACAATGGTATATTGGAGCCTTAAATTAGAGGTTAGTTTAAATGGTATATAGTACTTACCACCCCCATGATAGTGTCTTTTTTGTATCTATTCAATTCAATTGGTAATCTATTAGCAATTCTTGCCCCGCACTTATTGATTTTATTGCACATGCAAAAACACTATTCCCCTCACGTGCCTCAAATATGTGATTGGGACTCTTATTAGTTGACCTAGGTCATGTACTATTTATAAAACTTGCAATATTCCATATTGCTTTTGGCCTTCCGTCAATGTACAAAGAGAATCCTTTACTTTGATAATTTTATTTCCATTAATTGTATATAATTTGCTGACAATGCATACCTACACATACTTTTTTTATATTGAATAATACACATCCAATTATTGTAATTATAACAAGGTCTGACAAACTCCATCAATTCAACAACTTTGTTGTAACATACCTTTATTCCATCCATGGAAAATAGGCCCAAACCATGTAATGACGATGGAGCTATACGATATATCCTCTCATTAACACAATAATCAGTGTTAATTGAAGGTAGTTCCTTGAGTACCCATTCTTTCAAAATATGTGTGTACCTCAAGGGCACCTCAATGTCATTTATCGTCTCATTGTCATAAGAACATGACCCCCCTTCAGCAAGGAAAAATTGCATGTGTTTATTGAATTTTATTCTAATCTTTTGACTTGTGGTTGATTTCCCTATTTTAGGCCTACTACATGTCTCACTTTCATCTTCTATTCCTGCATTTCCCTGACTTGAGGAAGACAGACCTGACAAGTACATATTAGGTGGTTCCTGCAGTCCATCAAATGACAGATATAGTTGGTAAGGAGCAAGATATTTTGCTAAATGAGGGTAATGTTGATTTAATCTATAGGTGTATTAACTTATATATACTCGTTGATCCATGTTACTAAGCATGCAGGATCCTTGTAAAAGGGGTTAAATTTTCTACATATGTGAATCATTTATCTTAAGTAAGCCAAAAATGACGTGATACCTATGCTACAAATTACATAGAAGAAAAGATGAAAATATGCATTCATCATAATCATTGTAGATTTTTTAATTCCTTACCTTTAGTTTATGTGTGCTATGTAGGATTGTCAACAAAAGGGGTGACAATGTCTATAGTCAATTTCCTATTTCCACAAAGGGTTACAATCACACAAAATATATGCATGTAATCAACACCAACAATTGAGCATTATAAGAAATACGTTGGTAATTTGTTAAACAATAAATACATTAAATCTACGAGTAATAATTGAAACACATGTATCATAAATCACATATGTTGTAATCATTAGAAATTAACACATTAATTTAATTGTACCATGGCATTAGAGTTTAATACATAATAAATTAATTATGAAAACATATAAGTCAAATAAATTTGTATGGCTAGATCAATATTAACATTATCATCATGATCATCATTGTCATCATCATTCTCAACATGATCATCATCATCATCATCATCATCACTACCAACACCACAATCATTGCCATCGCTGTCGTCATCATCATCATCATCATCTTCTTCTTCTTCTTATTCTTCTTCTTCTTCTTTTTCCATCACGTTATACTTTATTGGCCTTCCTCTAGGATCATGTATAACAATAAATGACCAACCCAGTTTTTGTGGAACCTCTATGTAAAATACTTGCTCACATTGGCTTGGAGGAACATAGGGCTCATCTCCAACTATCTCAAATGACCTTGTATTAATCATTTTAAATCCTTTATCATGTTGAATAATAGTTCTATCAGGATCATTTTGATTTAGTCATAGTATGTACCATTTGACGATGAATAGAATAAATTTGAAGGATTCAAAGTTGCACTAAGTATATCATCCAAAATTTCATAGTATCGGTTTTGAGATTCCTAAGGATGCATGTCATTTCTAGATGAAATATTAGTGACCTTGAAGACTACAGTTATCCCAGAATAACAATTTTTCTTTGTGTCATCCAAATTTTTTATGTGAAATTTATGGCCATGGTAGTACATAGCTTTGTGGTGCTTGAGCTACAATTTTTCAAACATGTGAAAATCATTTGCATCGTGAGATGATATTAAACATATGAGTCATGATTAATAAATTTATACGTACTTGTCTACCTCTTAGACCATTTTCTAGATCAATTACCATTGGCATAACATTGGAATCTCCATTACGATGAGCTTCTTTAACCAACGAAGCAACACCTTCCCATGTTAATGAGTGACCATTTTGTTGACATAGTTCAATCCATACTGTCATCCAATCAAAATTTCTCACAATATACAAATGTAGTGCATCCCACTCTCGACCAACTATATAAAAAAAGACCACTTATAAACAAATTCAATTGAATATTTATAGGAATTAATTAACTACAATAACATCTTATAATTACCTTTCACTTTCCTCAATCTACCTTTCCCCATCAAGTACTCCCCTTCAAATTTGTTAAGGTGTTGGGGTCCCAAATGTGATCTACATGCATCTTTTCTGCAAACTTAAGAAGATATTCACTAATGTACACCATGGTCTGGTATACCATATATCCCTCCACCATAGAACCCTCAGGATGTGCTCTTTGTCGAACCAAAACCTTCAAAAATTCTAGGTGTCTCTCAACCATCGACATTGACATAGTTTGTACAGGTCCACACAATTCAATCTCCTCAACTTGATGTATGAGGTAGTGTTCTTGTACATTGAAAAAACTAGAAGGTAAACACTTTTGTTTTTCACACATAATTTGAGAAATTTTTCTCTTTCAATATTGTATATCTTCTTTATTGATTTCTTTTGATGAAAACTGCCTAGATGCGATTCAACACACAAAAATATATAAACGATACTTTACAAATAATATACAATAAATTACTGAAAAAGTAACACAAGTTACAAGTATAATATGTATAAAAAAATATAACAAATAATGCTTCTAACCTCATGTATTTTCCAAGCTCATATATAACTTGTTTGACACTATTTTTGAAGTGGTGTGGGAGAGATAGAGGTAGAACGTACTGCGATTATTATAAAATTATCATTTCAATATTTTAGAGAATAATACAATGAAAAATACATGCAGTATACAAATATATAGAGAATAAAAAATAACATGAATTACCTTAATAAAGGTATGTCAATCATGTTTTTTCATCCCTAGCCCAAATTCACTTTTTTTTTATACGAGATTATTTATGTTCGTAGCAAACCCTGTGGGAAATTGAATTTTTTTTATGACTTCTTTTATAGCATTGCTTTACTGCTCTGAAAATAACCAAGGAAGGGAACTTATATCAATATGGTCTCCATTGTTATTTGATCGAATGACATTTTTCAATGCATGGTTAGAATCTTCAATGTTACTACAAACTTTGATAATTTTTTGTTTATCACATCTTCCATCCAATAATTTCCATAATGTCTCTGTTACATTCTTTCCAATATGCATAGTATCAAATAAATGCACGATTGGGAGGTGCTCATAGTACGACAACCTACTAAATTATCTAGGATAACTTTTTAATCCTTTTGGAAGTTGGTCATTGATGCCTTGACGACCTTCACGAGCAACAATTACATCATCACTAAACAAAAGACAATATCAAAATATAAATTTCAAACAAAAACCATTAGATTGAATGACATTACCTCATCGATTTATTCTATTATATTCCAACTTTCATAGGCAAGGTGTCATTCTTCGTGACTTTGATTCAGTCTCTTCTTTCCCATTAAAAATATATTTTTCGGTAATTTGATACTTATGATTTATGTGGAGAAAGTACCTATACTCATCAAACACTTGCTTTCCTAAACTTTTGGAATGACAAGATTTCATCTCTGGACCACAAATTGGACATGCAAATTTTCCCTTTGTATCAAAACCTACAAGATCATGTATAATTGGATTAAATATATTGATTTTGATAACTACAATTATCATGCACAAACTTAGATATACAACAAAGATGTGTTAGCCCTATAACATATCAAAAAAGAGGTGTTAACAAGAGAACATACCACAAAAATGTGTTAGCCTAGGGGCATCATGTATTGTCCATACAAGCATTACATGAAATGGAAATTATCTTTGTCTTATTGGTCTAGAGATTTCATACATAGTGACCCCATTCCATAAATCCAGCAACCTGTCGATAAGGGGCTTAATATATACATTCATATCTTTAAATTGGTACTTACCTAGTTGAATGAACAGAAACATAACATAATTATTGTCATTTTGATGTCGTATTCATAAATAAATTTAGATGAATATTGAATGAAAAATACCCGAAACAATCATTGCCAACATTATGTGCTCCCTCTTTATGGACATCTAAGCAAGAATGTTATTATGATAACAAAAATAGGCCACACCGAGTAAATAGATCTCATCTCTCCAAATGGATTGACATTGTCTGCTGCAAAAGAAATATTGAGATTACGAGGTTCTTTAAAGTGTGGTCACTTTTCTCTATGTCCTTAAATGTAGAAGCATCTACAGGCATTCACATATTGTCATCTTAAATTCTATTGTGTGCATGGTAATCCATAAATTGTGCCAAGGTAGTGCACCTGAATAATCATTGCAGACATGGAATAATGGGAATATACCGGAGAACCTTGTGAGGCACCTTTTTTGTTATTTGATTTTTTCGATATCTACTAATATGAAAATCAAGGCATCCTATTGCAAATTCATGTTGTTTATGATATATAATATGATCATTGGGACATGCATGTATTGTTTGATACTCCATCCCAATATCTTTCATAATGGTAGATAGTTCCCAGTATGAGTGAGGTAGAATATTTGATGGTGGTAACAAACACTAACCTATCAACCTACGATGAAAGATATAATTAGCATACATGATTAACCCTCTATCAACAATAAGGAAATTGTGACTAAAATAGGTGAAGAAGATGACATATATGACATACCTTAACATTCATGACATTGCTACATTGGATAAACCATTCAAAACCTTAAAGTTCACCAACAATAATACATTGTACATAAGATTTGTTTGGGAGCCTTCGTATAGGGGCTCACATGTCTTCTCAAGTATAGGTAAATCAAGGTCATCTTCATCATTGTGATCAGCTGCGCCACTACTATCATCTTCAATTGTATTCTCTAGTACATGATCAGCTGCAACAATATCATCATCTTCAATTGTGTTATTTGTCGCAGGATCATCTTCTTTCATGGAATCATTATCTTCTCCTTGGATATTCACACCTCCATGTTCCTCCGCTTGGAAATTCACATTCTCTAGATTTTTATGGTCCATAACATGTAACCCAGGGTGGTTAACCTATATCAAAATGATGACATTAAATTAACCATGACCATGATCTCATCATCAATTGATTTCTTATATATATAAGTTGTTAAAACAATATATTGAAATACTTACCAATGGACAAAAATCATGCCCCCCTTCAATGTGACCATGCTCTCTACAATGTTTCTTAGTTATTTTGACTAGAAGTCTTTGAGTCTTTAAGCCCTTACAATTTTTGCAAAGACAATAACATTTTCCATCACCTTTTCTTTTAAAATTAGCCCACAATCTAGCAATCGTCTCCTTATTTTGTTCTAGGTTCATATTTTCAGACATGGTCTTTCTTCACAGGAAAATGTTTGGGCTATAATGATACCAAAAATTTGTCTCCCGTATCTGAATTAAGATATTAACATTGTAATCCATCAAATATAAACATAGTAGCATTAGTACTATCTTGTATAAAATCAAACGTAAATTCATTAAATAGATTTTGACTGCAAAGCATTGTACATTTAATCTAATCATGATTCATATTTGATAGGAATGCTATTCATATTTGACAGGAATAGTAAGAAAATAAAATAAAAATATTAAATATAAAATATCCACTTTGACATTGTTAACAGGTCATTCTAAAGATTTGGTGTCTATGAAGTCTGCGGTGAGAAATGTTGGAGACTATTTCATAAAATACAATATTTCTATTTAAAATGATGTTGGAACTCTATTTTCTTTGTCATTGTACTATTGTTGTTAGTATTAAGTTGTGTAAACTTTTAGAGATCCTTCTAATACATATGACGTGCCCCAACTTACAATTAGGGCAAAATACATTCTATTTCAGCTAATGAAAGAGGGTCTAGCATAAAGAGTGCATGTAGAGCCAATGGATTCTTTGACGCTTGAAAAATGCTTAAAGACAATTCCTATCTTCGTTTGTAGGCTCCTGATTAGCACCAGGACTTTTGAAAATAGTGGTTGGTCATTAAAGATTATAATGTTCTACTAGCATGTATTTATTTCCATATTTCTAATTTTTTATTGATATTTCCAACTTAAAATAGGTAGAATTTTCAGCCCGCCATGATTTACATTATTGTCTCACTTTACTTTTTTAATTTACTATTAAACCTTATGGCACTATCATTTCATATCTATGTCAATGAAATATTTAGGGACTGCTTACTTGCAGAAGTTTACGGGTGATAGTCAGTTTCATCTTAATTTTAAGTTGTTCATATTTGTTCCAATTAAGGAATTCTTGTTTTTTATTTTGTTATCTATTCTGAAAATTTATACAATTAGTTATTGATCTTCAAAAATTACATGCATTTTCTACATAATCTTTGTACTTGTAATTTGTTGGAGATTATAATCTAACAACCTCAACAAATGTAGTCAATTGTTCATCCTCAATATGTACATTAATATCTGACAGATGCTTCTATCAACATTAAATCCTTCATTCAACAGTCATATCTCAACAAGCATTGAAAGTAGTCATCTTTCTTGGATTTGAATGAATTTTTAATGTACTCTTCAGCTAATGTGAAATCTGCAGTCTCCCCAATATTGTGGTTAGTTCAAAAAATAATATTTTATAATACTCCCTCTCCTTTGTTGATAGTATGATTTTAATATTTGGATTGTTGATGGTATGCTTTTATAATCACGAATGGGTTTGTGTTTTGTATTTACTCTTTTCTAAGTGCAACTTAGCATAGCTCTTACATATAATGAAGAAAAAGGATGTAATGATGCTTGAATGAGCAGAAGCTTAGAAAGTTTGTAGTAAGTAGTCAAAAATTAATCCATGTCTGTCAGAATATTGAGTTGAAGCCCAGATGCTCAGGAAGTTACTAATGGTGGATGCACACTAGTTCTTAGAGAGAATCTTGTTGCCAATGGATTACATCAAATTGCAATTAAAAAAAACTGCCTCTTGGATCATAAAAAAAATAAAAAACTTAATCATCTCACTAAGGAATTCACACTATTTATAATCTTATGCATGGATTTCTAATTCTAAGATTAAAATGGAAGTTAATCTTGTTTTTGAAATCAATTGTGTATAGTTTTAATTGATTCATTTTCATTTTCAAATGATGCATTACTGACTGTGATCATTGAATAAAATAGAGAGTATTCTTATTAATTACAAATACAAGCCACTAGTCACTCATGTTCTTTTATTTTCTTGTGTAAATATTTTAATAGATGTAAAATGTGAGGTAATATTCACAAGATTGTTTTAGGAATCAACTGTGTGTGTTTATGTATGGACATTTTCTATCTAGCAATCTATCTTTTCATATTGTTGGGTGTGGTTGTCCAAGACTGGCTAAACTTGATTGAAAATAATCATTCCCATTAGATAAAACCCCAATAAGAATTAGAAGTTGCAGCATACAACCTAGTACCTCATCAATTAAATACAATCAATATCTCTACATTTGCATAATATCCAGCTTCCAAAGAAGATAAACAACAATAACAATAGAAGGTTAGAGAGGAAGTCTTAAATGACTCTCTAATCTGTCTAAAGGCCAGAATAGAGTTATCAATAGAAGTAATCATAAGAAATTGAACAACCAAGATAGAAAGTCAAATCAAAACTTAGTTCTTAGTAACTAAGTGGAAGAATCCTCATTTTCCATTAAAGGTACATCAATAAATAAGGATAAAATTAAGGACATTTTGAGATTAAATGTTATAAAGTAAATCAAGGTAGAGAATCAGGTCTACTCATCAAGAAATAAGCAAAAGTTTAACACCACACCAAGATTCTATATAGAATTCAAGATTCAAAATTCTACACCACACCAATAAAATTCATAGCATTAAAAAATTATTGTACTACTTGTTCAAATACAAATCATCTAGATCAATGTACACAAGTATTTTTTTAAACTACCCAATAGATATCAAATAAGATATCCAAACAATGACATATTCAATGTAAGAAGAGTATACCATCAATTAACCTTAACACAAATTTTACGATCTCCATAAATTCCTTCAAATAACTTGCATTAATATTTTTGTAGTAAACACCAACATGTGTCTCAAATTGTTAGCTTAATTATTTTCCCTCCTATAGTCAGAAAATTCAACTTAAAGCTTGCAAACTTTAAATTGAAAGAAAAATTAACAATAAGATGCCAAAGGATTTAGAACCAACTATTTGTGACTATATAAGTTCTCTTTTTGAGTTCAACAAAGGCAATTCTAGATAGTTGTATCCAACTTGGGGTAAAAAAAACAATACCCAACGGGCACCTTGGCCTTAGTCATTACATATTAATTGTGTTTCTCCTTTCTAGGTGTAACTAAAGTTTTCATATTGGGATGACTCTTTGCATGCAGTCATGTTTGCAGGCATATAGAATTAATAGGTGATATAGACCAAGTCAATCTCTCAATAAAGATTTTGTGCTACAAAATGAATATTTATAGTAGCCTTTGAATGACCAACTGCATTCTTTGGCACCAGTATCATTTACTACCATTTGTTGAACCTTTATACTCTAATTTTTTAAAAAATATTTATCAATTTGAGGCCTACACAAATGCTGACAATATAAATATAATTATTTCTTTTACATTATATTCAATTTTTCAGAAGATACGAACTTAGATGTTGAAATTAGAAAATTGAATCCCAAAAATCCATATTTGGTAAATCTCATTTGGTGGTCTGTGTGTTGTTCAGATAGGCGAATGAAATGGCCCTAACATCATCATAAACTAAATATAATATGTTAGTGTAATCTCACACCATTCTGGGCATGTGTGAAACCCACCCTCTTCCCATGTGGGCCAATAAATAACTTTTATCAATTTCATGGAACTAGGAATGAAGAATTCTCTTTATGCTCGTAAATTATCATAGCTTTATTTTTGCATAGTAGTTAATAATAGACTATTATTAAAGGAAATGTTTATTACATTTACCTCAGAGAGGTAAATACTGAAGTAAAGATTAACCAAACTTCAATTAAAAAAAATTGTCCTTTCAAGCTTTCAGTGGCAGAAGCAATTTATATCTAAGTAATTGCAACATGAATGTTAGAGGAGCTTGCAATTGTATTTTGATTGACCTCAATGCTTGAGTATGTGATGTAAAATTTTGAGGTGTAAAATGGAATATCAAGGTATTGCAATAGTAAAGAATTGTATATCAGAGGACTAATTTTAAACCACTAAGGTGCATGAAGGAAATCTACCTTATCTAGTAGTATTAAAACTCCTACAGATTTGAATTAGATGGGTATTTTGTTATCCACGAAGACAATATTAAACGAGGTTTAGGGCCCTTCAAAAAATGCATAATTGTGACTGCTATGGTTCTTCAACAAAGGTGGTTTAAAATATTTTTAAAATGTTTATTTATTTATTTCTATTTATAAGCATACAAGGAGTAGGGTCCTACTCCTGTTCTATTCATAATTTAATGACAATAATTGAAAGTTATTGATTATAATGACCATGTGGTAGTGAGCTCGTAGAGGGAAACTAAAAGGCTATTTCATGTTAGCAGAGCAAGCTTCTACACCTATTAGAATATTATACGACACCTAAACAAACTATTATAACAGAAACCTAAACAAACTATGGCTGAGAGAAGAGAGGAAGTCTGCAATTAAAGGTGGCAGATTCAATTCACTAATCAAACTTCAAAGATGCAATGGTTGACTTGATAAGAATGCTAAGAAAGGCCTTTGGAAAGGAGAAGTCTACACACTACCAACCATGGATGCATATGTACAACACTATCATCTTGAAGGGAGATGAGTATTTTGACTGAGCTCAGCTCAAATCTGACACTATTCATGATCATCTGTGTGAGTAGGAGCAAGTAAGAAATTCTTCATGACCTCATATTTATTTTGGCTGATTGCAAGGATGGGAAACTTTCCCAAATTGGATACACAAGGTTAGAGAGGGGAAGGCCCTGGAATGAACAGAGTTTGGAATTACTTTACCCAACCACCATATAGGGTAGTCAAGAGCCTCTATAAAAGAGTAAATGATGCCTACATATATGTTGTAATCAAAAAATTAATAGGAGATGTATGCTATAGAATGACTAAGGAAGCCATGGAGCTAATAGAAGAATGGAGTACTTGGTTCATCCAAAACTCGAGGTCTACATAAATAATATTAAGTGGCTTTCATCAAAAGCCCTTCCTCCTACCAAGGTGTTCCAATGATAAAGTGATACTCCTGGAGCTCACTAGGAAATTTTTTGAGCTACAATCCCTCCTTACTTTAAAACATAAGCTAGGATTCAATTTTCCTTTTCAGCTAGGGCATTATGATTGTGCCAATAGATGGTGAGAACAGACACATATGAACAAGAGGATATGAATTTTAAACTATATCTTGAAAGAGATTTCTATGACCCAAAGGGGAAATTTAAAACCCATATGCCAAACACCTTCCTTACTCACAATATGGTATTGGAAGATTACTGGGCCAACTTACAAGACACATTTGATATGAGAAAGAAGCAGTATTATAGATTGACTTATTTTGAAATGAGATCTTATGGGATAAAAATGGTACAATGGAAAAACTCTTTGATGATGAAGAAATCTCTCATGCTAATTAGATGGTTAGAAAAGGAGGTGACCGATATTGAAGTAGTGTCTGTAGGAGTCCTCCAAAGAAGCAAGACTTGGATTGAGCTAAGGTTTCCCAAAGGATAAAGAATAATTAAGGAAAAGGGAGATGGAAACCACCAATCAAAGAAGAAAAGCAAAGAATATTGAAGGAAGAAGTCTCGAGATAAGATTAAAAGAGAAGAAATTTCTTATGAGGACCTAGCTCCTAAATAATGTAATGTCCCCACCTCCTCGGTTGATTTTAACTTGATCCCTTGATATGAAAACTTGCAACAATTGTTAGTAGATTCCACATAAAGATATATAGATATATATTAATGAAATAAAACTACATTCTAATCCCCCACTAGTTGCCATCTAATGGAAAGACATAGACAAAGTCTAGAAATTGTAGATCTTACCTTCATGCCCTCCATACCCTCACTTCTTCTACCCTCTGTGCCCTTTGTGTGGGCATAAGGAAACATAACAAATAGAAATATTTGATTTTTTTTTTTAAGTAATGCCTGTCTTAATCAAAATTACGATGAACACCCATGTTTGTCATAATTTTGATGATCACGGGCATTACTTTTAAAAAAATCAAAATTTTCCCTCTATAATCCAACCAAGACAAATAAATATAATGCCTCATCAAAAATTTAGGTTGAAAATAGGGGTTAAATGTACTAGTGTTCACTATCATTTCTCATAGTGTGTTTATGACTTGATTTACTTATTTTCAAATAAGATTTGAATGCAGACTCAATAGTTGGTAAGACACTATTATCAAAGTTATTCATGTCAAATGAGATAAGTCTACCAATCAAACTATCTAGAGTAACATTGTTATTTTCTAGTGCTCTCATTTCTTGTATAGAAGATATCGTAATAGCATAAATAGGCAATAAGGTTCTGATAATTTTAATTACCACTATTTCTTCTTCAAGTACACCTCCTAATCCTTGGAATAGAATTAACAACCTCTTTGATTCTGCTACTATACTTAGTGATGTTTTCTCCTTCTTTCATTCTTAGGTCATCAAACTTTCCTCTTAGGCTTTGAGCTTTAGCCCTCAACACATTTGTATCTCCTCCATGTACTAGCTTGAGTTTGTCCCATATTTTATTTGCAGTGGTGCATGATTTGGCATCTTCAAATTTAGCATCAGAGAGTGAGGAATCAAGTTCTATCATTATAGATTTGTGTTCATGTTTCTCTCTTAATTGATCAATTGTCAGAGGTCCATTCAGTAACACATATTCAGTACCCAAATACTGTGTGACATCATTTCCAATACCTGATAGGTGGAGTCTTATCCTACTTTTCCATGATGAAAAGTTGTCCTTGTTCAACTCAGGCACATCCCTTTTGCTCATCCTATGATCTTTAGCTTAGGTCATTAAAATTTCCTTTCAATCACACAAGCTCTGATACCAATTGTTAGAATAACTTAGAGGGGGGGTGAATCAATGGCCTCAAACATTAATCTAATAATTCATCCAAAACTTATACCACAAATATAAACCTCTAGTTATCTTCAATCCTACAAGATGTATTCCTTGTGTGAATCTGACATGTATATACTACTCTGTGATTATACTTTTTATCCTTTCCTTAAGCTTTACCGAATAGCAGTATGTCTTATTCTGAACCTTTACCAAAATACAGTAAATAACTTAGTGTTTAGTGATCAATCATGTTTTAGTAATGCGTAAAGAAAAAAATCAAAGAAATGAACCACATACACATTTGACACATGGATTTTTAACATGGAAATTTTGTTAAGGGAAAAACCACTTGGGATCAGTAACCCAAAATTTTCACTCTTCTAAAGTGAGCTTGGTGAAAATCCAACCCTGTTAAAGGTTACAAACACAATGTTAAGTGCAACCTTGTTAGAGGATTTAAAAATAACAGTTTATCACTTGACCTATCATTCACTATGATGTCAACCTGAAAACCTTTTGATACTCCTTGGGATGTATCTCAACATATAAAGGATGGTTAAATCCCACTCTATAAAGATATTTTTTGAATCAATGGGTAAACTAAAACCATATATGATTTGTTCATAAATACAACTTAATCTTGCAGATCTTCAGATCTAATTTAAGCTCATAATACCTTTCTGATCAATGTTCTTTTGAATTCCTTTGCTCCACTTCTTTCTTCTTGGTGAATGTTGTTGCTTCTCTTTTTCTCGGTGTCTGCAAAAATCTTAGCTCTGTTCTTTAGCTTGTATGATCAGATTTGTATGAAGACTTCTATCTTCACTAGAATTCGCTTCAGCATTCCTCTTTTTTTTCATAATGAATTACTTGTCTCTTTATATAGACATGATTTCACCATTTCTTATCCTTCATTTTTTCTTTGTTGATCACTTCTTGATCCGTAAAGCTTGCCATGATTTCTTTAGTTTTAATTCCACAAATCTCTCCTTTTTTTCTAGAATAAAATATGCTTTAAATCTCCTTCTTATCTTTAGCTTTTAACTGATCAAAGAAAACAAAGTAAAAAATCAGTTAACTTTATCTTTAGCTCCTGCTAGCTAAGTTGTTTTTTCATATCCTAAATTTAGTTCTCATCGATCAACACTTTAGTTGTGCTTGATGAATACTACAGATAGCTTGGGCATAAAATTTAGTTCTATTCAGTGAGAACTGCAATTATCTCATTATTGCTTGCTTGGGTAACAATGTGAACTTCAGTGCTCAGGGTTCATTGTCACTCGGTGTACATGATTACCGATGACAAAACCTTTGTCTTTTCAGATATTTAAGTGTTGTGACAATATGTGTATGAGAAATCATACCATATCAAGTTGAAATCAATGAAAATACAATACATTAACTCATTTAATGTCTTTCATTTACTCTTGCAGCTCGGTGAACATTATATTTGTTATCTTCAAACATTCAATCAGTTATAGTTCATCAAAATCAGAATTTGCATCATAAAATAATCCTACATAGGGAGTACCTTTATTATATCTTAATATTGTTTTATCAATTTTGAAGTGTGTTTGCTGAGTTTTGGATATAAATCTTGAAACTAAATGAACACTAAAAGTATATCAGGTCTAGTGAGTGTTAGATAATTTAAACTTCCTATAAGTTGTCTATAAGGAGTAACATCTATAAATGGAGATTCCATATCTATCATTAACTTAGTTCCTAATTCTCATGGAATTGAAACATGATTAGCATCATTCATATGAAATATATCAAGAATATCATTAGCATATTTACTTTGTGAAATAAAAATACCCTTAGGGGTTTGCCAAATTTGCATTCCTAAGAAATAATGTAGAAGTCCTAAATCAGTAATTTGAAATGTTTTGTTAAGTTGAGACTTTGTTAGCTCTTTTTCTTTTAGCACAATTTTTATTGTGATAGTATACTTGTATACTTGAATGAAAACTCCTATTTCATGCAAGAGAAAGGCTAATTTATGAGGGTATTAGATAAAATCTAGGGAAACTATTATCTCCTCTTTCTTTTTTGAGAACCATTGACTTAGGCAGGTATTACCCATGGATGATTACCGAATTACAGTATCTTTTAAGTCTATTATCTTCTTACTAAAATGAAAAAATGCCTTTTAATGAATCAACAAGTAGATGACTATGAAAATGACTATAAATATCCTAATACAGAGCTTAATGAGCCATACAAGTATTTTGAAAACAACAATTAGTAAGGTAATAAGGACTCTCATCCTTCTTCCATTTTTAGTTCTTATGAACCTTGGGAGGGATAACCTATTTTGATTCTCTCTTAAAGGAATCAATAAACTGAATTGTATTCTTTAAACAAAATTACTTGAAAGGAATGTATGTTTTGAAATGTGAATGATTTGATAAATTTAAAACACTGGTTGGATAATGAATGATTACTTAGCCAACTATAAACCAGTGCCTTATCCTTGGGCTATGAGTCAATATCTAGTATAACTCCACAATAAGGTGATCAATAAAATATTTGCAACAAAGATAAAATGCCTAAAAAATTATCCTCTCTCTACAACTATATCATAAGATCCTTAAACTAATGCTAAGCTCCCTAGGGTCACTTGAAATAATTAATCCTTCCTTGAAGGAGCTTACAAATGACTACACAACCACCTTGCGATCGGTATGTTTAAGTGCCTTACAAGTAAACATACAAGAACTATAATATTAATGAAAAGAGACAATCCAAGAGGTAGAAAAGAGATTGAAAAATATTTATATTAATATCTTAAAGCTTAAAATACATATAGATAGACAAATAGTACAAAGGCTCAAACAAATCTTAGTAGTCTTCCTTGTAATATATTTCATTAATTTCCCAGCTCCAACCTCTAACAAAATGAAACAAGAGAACTATATATAGGCCTAAACCATCTTGGAATCCTGAAGATAAGGAAGCAACAAGCTTCGGATGGTTTAGAATACCTAACCCTAAAAACTAGAAAAGACAAAAGACAAGAAAACACCAAGCTGTGGAAGGACAAAATTGAAGAATAAGATCTGAGCTACCTTTGTCTTCTTGTGGATGTCAGAACCTTTGTTTGTATATGTTTAGTATATCATATAATATTTTTAATAAGATATAGTGACCACCAACAAGCTAACTTATGCTAGTCTTTAAGATTGCTAACCTTCTTGTGCTCATAGAACATGTATCATGTTTCCTTCTATTCTTCATCCATGATGTCTAGGTCAACTATTATAGGATTTTTCTTCTTGAGCTTTGTCATGATGTCCCATGATGTAACATCTTCCTCCTTTTTCCACTCAAAGCTCTATATACTTTCCAACTGGGCCTTATTCCTTTCCCACCTAGCATCAATTATGCTCTTGACATTTGTGATGAATTTATTGCAATCTCTCTCTTCTTTAATTGCTTCATCCAGAATCCTATTGTATCTCTCCATGTCCATCTCTCCTTGATCAGATATATAAATATATTTATTGGGTAGCACATTGTTAAATTCTGAGCCCCATAGCCCTAATGGCTTGATCTGATTGTCCTTAGTTCTGATGGGAGGCAATAATCTATTATAACTCACCCCAAACATATTTAACCTTGCTTCTATCTGGTTTTCTTTTGCTTTGAATAATGACAAGGTGGCTCCAATTTGATCTATCTCTATCCCAACCAAGGTAACTATTTCTAGTAAATCTGACCTCAATGCTTGTACAAATGCCAATCTTTCAAAAAGTTGTGTCCTACCTGACCAAGTTGCATAGTAGGGATTCAAAATTGAAATAAAACTATTCACCTCTTGTAATCTTGGAAAGTTGCCATAGGATACATACACAACATCAATCTTATCCTTAATGGTATCTATCCTATGCTACAAAATTGTTGTCAATGCTCCCAAAATTACACTATTATGTCCACTAATCTCTTTCTCTATTTTTTTTGCTATCTCCCTTGTTTCCTCTGTTTGGACTTCTACATCTTGTAACTCTTTGGGCTCACTAAGGGCAGCCTTTGGCATATCTAGTAACTGTTGAGTAAGCTCAGCTATGATCTTCTCTTGTGCCTTGATCTTTATTATCCTTAACTCTCTATCCTTGATAATGTCACTGGTTAAATTTTTTAGTTTCTTAGACATTTGTACTGCTTTGGCCTCATTGAGTTGGGAAAAGTGGTTTAGTACTTGGGAGATTTCCAAGTCTCCTATATTCTAGACTGACCATATTATCTTATTTCCTTCCATCTTCTCTTGGATATTCAAAAGGGATGGATTTTGATTTGGATCCAAGCTCCATATTTCTAGTGCCTAAGACTTGGGGTTGTATCCAAACCCTCTAATCATGTCTCCAACTTACATTTCTGATAACAATTTAACATCAGTTTGTTTTCTTATTTGATCAATGATAAATGTAAAGGCCAAATCCTGACCTTCTACAAGTAACATTCCACTAGCCTTAACGAGTTGCCTTGCCTACTTTGGTGTAATCTTCTCTAATTTAGGATCATAGTCCTGCAGTTTTTGTAGAGCCTCTTGGGTCAGTGGGTCACCTCCTGCTAACTGCAATTGTGCACCCACTTTTTGTTGCTTGTTCCAGATGAGGAAATATTTAAATTTTTTAGTCTTGATGAAATTATCATCCTTAAGGAATTTATCTTGGTAAATCCATCTCTCATCTGTACAAGTTCTCAGAGGTAAATCTTCCTCTTCTTCCACATCCTTTTGCAATTTCTTTCTTGCCCTAATCATTTTTCTTAGTTGGTGATCATAGGGCCTATTTCCAGTTATTAGGGTACCAATTTTATCTCTTTTCCTTTCTTTCCTCTAAGAAGGTTCCCCTATTTCAACCTTTTGTCTCTTAGGTGGGCATTCATTTGTGACCTCCTTCTCAAGGACCTCTGTTAGGTCAATGATATCTTCACCCTCAACAACTTGTTCTTCTGTAATTTCTTGATTGACTTGAGGGTAACCAGGTGTGGAGTATCCTTCATCACTATCATCATCATACTCTGATGATGAGTGCCCCTTGTGGCCTTTCTCTAGAACTACTAGTGTATCCTCTAGTTGATTGTACAGGAGAGTGTGAGAATTTATCATAGCATCTAGCCTCTTTAAATAAGGCATGTCTAGGAAGAATCCCCCAAAAGTAAGGCCCTTTCTCTTCACCTATCTCTCTAAATCCATAAGATCATTGAACTTATCTTCTATCTTATCCACCTCCTCATCCTCCAAAATGTTTCTTATCAGGTCCTCCTCCATGCACTCCTCATGGTCTTTGGTATAGGGGATGGTTGGTGTCAGCAACTTCTTTGCACTGAGGATGAAACCCTCTGCATAAATGTATCTATAAAGAGCCACATTCATCCTATAATGGCTCATCCAATTATTTACAGGGTCTAATTCCCTCTTCCCAATTGTGAAATTGTAGATTTTGAATTGCCTTGGGGTAAAGTACCCTTCCTATGTGGAGCAACGTGCTCCTTATTAGTTAAGATGAGCTTCCTTATGAATTCCATTGCAGAAATCCTTGGTGGCACATGAAATGGTAAGATATGGGGAGGGTGGGTACAACCATACACCCTAATCAGTGTAAAATTATTCTTATAATAAAAATCACCCCAATTGTGATATCCTAGCCATTTATCAAGATATTGGCAGGGTCTAAGTAGTTGAATTACTTTGATTGGAAGCCTAGTCTTATTGACACCTAGGAACTAAAGAATTGGATACACTACCCAATTTTCAAAGACACAGAACTCTTGTTCTCTAGAGGTGTAATTCCACTCTCTCAGCCAAAATTGAATGGGGTTAGGCCAGCCTTGATGAAACCTCTGTGGCCTTAAACATTGGCAATTCATGATGGGAAAGTTGTAGTACTGGATCAAATGCATCAAAATAGAGTAATGCATGAATCTAGGGTTGTCTTTATTATTCTAAATATCCACAAACCCCTGGTGCATCTGATCAATGATATACTGGATCTAAAAAAAAATAGTTTTGGTGTAAGGGCTCTACATGTCCAACACCATCATTAGGATATCTGAAGTAATCCCTTCTGGCCCTCCATCTTTTCCTATCACTCTACATAGTGAATATGATATATACTTCATATAGAAGTTCAAATATTTATAATATGGGGCATTGCTTGGGATGGGTGCAATATAGTTCTTCATTCTCTTCGGAACATGATGTTCACGAATCAATTTGGAGGCAATACCACTCTCCTTTGTATATATGTTCTCCAAGTTCTTCAGGTTGATATCATTAGCCATGAGATGGTAGACATTAAAGGCTTTCATGAAGGAGTTTCTATCTAGGGTAACTAGGGATTTTCCTTCATCCCTCTTGATTTTTTTTGTTAGGGTGTCATATCTACTGTCCATTTCCAGGATAAAATCAGAATCTAGAAATATGTCTGGGACAATAATTTTGGCCAATCCATAGGTCCATGGGTTTGATATAGGTATGGCCTCATCACTATTATTATAGAAATAATTGAACAAAGAATAGCCAGAGGACCCTGGGGTTTTGGCATCTCTAATAAATTTCAAATTATCAGTAAGGGTATCAGCACTTACCTTTCTAGTCTAAGTTGACCCTGGAAGCAAGGAAATGAATTCCTCTAAATAGTTGTGTTTCCCTTTCATGTCATCATCTACATCATCACTCCTTCTAGTGGTAGATGCCACACTTACTACCCTACTCATTTTGTCCAGTTCCAATATATGTTACTGATATTGAAACAAATATCCTCAAAACCCTCACCACAAGCCATAAATTACTCTGTAATCTATAACCTTGAGCACTGAAAACATTGCCAGTCATAATTCCCTCTGAATTTTGGACCAGGAAATCACCTTTCTCAATATCCACTACTAGAGAGATCTTCTCTTCTCGAAAAATGCTGAACTCTTTAAAATTCCTAGATCTGAACTTATTCTTTTTGTTAAGAGACAACATGACCAATGCATTTCTCCAAGTCTCCAGATTAAATGGAATATTCACTTTTCTTCACGAGACTAAGTGACTAATAATAAGCACATGAAAATAACTTAGACATAAGTTATGAAAAAGATAACTTGAAAATAGAACTTGATTGAGAAATTTAGGGCTTTTTTGCATTTTGAATAGAAATAACCTTAGAGCTTAGGGTTTTTTTAATTTTTGGCTAGGTTTTGGGCTAACACAATATTTGCAGAGGTATAAGAATAATTTCAATAATGATTTTCAACCTTCTGAGCATAGGCATGATAGGAAACTTCAAAATTTTACAAGGCAGAATCAAAAATAGGAAATACAACCAACAGTGGCTCTCTCTGAGGATGGATAAACATGAGTTTATGACAAGAACTATAGAATCTCTGGTTGCAGACCTTTTCAAAAAATGAAGATGACGTTAACTAACCTATTGTAGGAAAGAAACACACTACTGAAAGGAAACTATGGTACATATAATACATACTTACTTGTGCATAAAAATTTGATTTTCAATTGAAAAAAGGTTTGAGAAATTTCCCATGTACTAGAAACTTGAATTCTTCTCCATCCATATTCTTTAGAAGATAAGAATCCTTACCAAATCTCTGTGAAATGAAAAAAGGTCCAAGCCATAATGACTCAAAATTCTTATGCTTTCCTTTATCTTCTGCTCTTACATTTCACTGAAGAACAAGGTCATATGGTTGGAATTTTCTTTTGCTAGCTCTTTTGTCAAAAATATACTTCAACTTTGGCTGCAACTTTGTGTTCTCCTTTTGGATATCCTTTCTAATTTCATCCAGCTATTCCAATTGCATCATTATATTTTACATATTTTTAGAAAGGTCTAACTGTTCTTCTTGTATGAACTGGTATACTGGTAACAAATTATTAACATGCATTCTTGATTTCATGCCATATACCAATTCAAATGGTGATTTTCCTGTTGCTTTTTTTACTGTTACCATGTCAGCCCATAATGCCAATTTCAGTTTTGTATTCCATGCTCTCTTGTTCTTCTCAACAGTCTTCTTCAAGATCTTAAATATGCTTCTGTTACTAGATTAAGCTTATCCATTTGCTTGAGGATGATATGGGGATGAGTATGACATCATTATCCCATATGTCTCATAGAAATATTTTATCTTATCTATTCTAAAACACATGGCATTATCCATTACTATATTTGTAGGCACACCAAATCTAGTTAAAATATTTTCCATTAAAAATTTAGTAACCACCTTACTTGTTGCCTTTTTTGTGGGTATAGCTTCAATCCATTTTTTAAAATAATCTATGGCTACAAGTATCCAACTGTGTCCACCACTAGATTTTTTTAAAAATTCACCTATAAAATCAATTCCCCACATAGAAAAAGGACCTTCAACATTCAAAGGATTCATTAACAGGGCTCTTGAAAATTTAAAATTATTTGTGAACCTTTGACATGGCTCACATCTCTTGACAAATGCATGGGTATCTTTGAATAGGGTGAGCCAAAAATATTCAGCCCCTAGAATTTTATGGGCAGTAGTCTTGGCAGAAAAATGACCTCCACATACCCCCACATGCATTTCATTTAACATCTTCTCAAATTGGCTTTGATCTAGACATAGAAATAATACACCATTTCTATCTTTCTAGTATAAATCTCCTTGTACTAAGGTGTATCTCTGAGCCTGTAATCTGAGACTTCTCTTTTGGTTATCTATCATAGCATTAGGACACTTGGCATTCTTCAAGAAATATACAATATCAACATAAAATGGTTGTTTCTCTATACTTTTAATTTTCTAATCATGTATCTCTGTCTAAAATGTACTTGTACTAAATCCAAGTTCTCCTCTGTCATAATTTTTTCCAAACCTTGACCTCTTACCAATTTTGTAATGTGGAGTTTTAATTTGAATTCTTAAATTTGGTTAATCAACTTACATCTCTTACCAGTCACTTCTGATTGGGTAAGAATGTCTTTTAGTGCTGCATGAGGAACATATGCCAGCACCTTAGCACAAACTAAGTATGTCCTAAAATATTTTACAGCTTTTACCAGGGAATATGCTTTCTTTTCCATCATCTCATAATTCGGTTTTGTAGCTTGAAGGGATTTTCTAAAAAAGGCTATTGGATATTCAAATCCCTCATCATCCTTTTGTAATAGAACAACAATAATAGCGTGAAAATATGCAAATGAAAATAAAGAAAAGGGCTTATTGTAGTCTGGTGATTTTAACACAGGTGCCTCTTGTACTGCTTTCTTTATTCTCTCAAATGCTACTTGAGCTTCCCCATTCCATTGAAATTTTGAATATTTCTTTAGAAATTTGATAATTGGTTTGCAATCTCTGCAAAATTAGCTATGAATCTTTTGACAAAATTTATCTTTCCTAAGAAAGATTGTACTCCTTTTATATTTTTTGGAGTAGTGACCTTTTGGATAGGCTCTATTCTCTCAGGGTCTATCCTGACTCCATGTTTGGACACTATATGTCCCAATAACTTCCCTTATTTTTTAGAATATGCAGTCAAATCATCTTGATAAATAACCATGAATAGATTAATAAATTCTTTAAATGCCACATCCATGGCTCTCTGCAAAGTTTCTCCTACATTTATTAATCCAAAGGGCATTCTAACATAAACATAGGTTCCCCATGGAGTAGTAAAAGCAGTCTTGAATTACTCTAATTCTTTCACAAGTACCTAGTTGTAACCTGAGAATCCATCCATCATTGATAACAACTCACAACCAGTTACCCTATGCAACATTGCTTCCATGTTTGGTAGAGAATAGTTATCCTTTAAGGAAGCAATATTCAATTTTCTAAAATCTACACACAGTCTTATATCACCATTCTTCTTTCTTACTGGTACTAGGTTTGAGACCCAAGTTGAGTGTCTGATAGGCTGAATAATTCCAGCATCCTTTAACTTCAACAACTCCTGTTGCATCTTAGGAGCCAACAGAGGATTAATAGGTCTCTGCTTTTGTCTGAATGGTTTGATATCTTCTTTGAGTGGGATTTAATGTTGGAAAATATCCTCTCTATAAGGCTTAAGATCTTCATATGACCAAGAAAAAACATGCTTATGTTTTCTTAGTAGTTTTATCAGGTTGGTTCTAATGTGAGAGTCTACTTCTTTTCCAATATAAACTATTTGAGGAGTGGTCTGTGAACCCAAATTTATCTCCTCTAGATCCTCAATTTTAGCATTGCTTACCCTTACTATATGTTCATTCTAATAAGTAAATAATGCCTCAAGTTATACCAACCCTTTAGGAATCTGGTTAGAACTGAGTTGGACAAACTCATCTCCTAGTACACAATCCTTACCATCAATGACCTCAAGCAGATTATTACAATCTATACACTGGTCCTCATAATGATCAAGGCACTAAAGAAATCTAAGGATATCTTGGTCATCCTTAAATATTTTCCAATTGTAAATGTTGTCTGGGACAACTAGCCTTCTTTTAACTTCCACAATTGATACCCCATTTAAGGTCATGTCATCAGTTTTCAGAGCCACATTGGCCAAGAAATCTGCCATAATATTTCTAGACCTTTCTATCCAATGTATATTAAAGGAATCAAAGAATTCTATTTGGTCCCAAATAACATGTCTATAAATTTTTAATCTGTCATTCTTTACAAAATATTTGGACCTCACTTGGGCTACTACTAACTTTGAGTCAGCATAGACTTTTAAAAATTTTATACCATGCTTAGTAGCAATTTCTAGCCCTAGAAACAAAGCTTCATATTCTGTTGTATTATTTGTACACTGAAAAAGTTAGTAGAAAATAATATTTGAATGTGGTACCTGATGGAGATATGAGTAGAGCTCCAGCTCCTGATCCTTCGTTAGAACAGGCTCCATCAAAGTACATCTTCCACAAACAATCACTTTGTACAGATAACTCCTTCGCCAAAGGATCAACATTTTCACACTGGTGAGTACTCCTTTTGATTCTAAAATTTTCCATGTCAACGTCAACACAATAATTAATATTTGTATCCTCTAGCAATTCTATCATGTGAGGTGTTCTTCCCTCTCTAGATACCTTTACATTATTTCCAGCTATATTGAAAGTGGCATAGGATAGATCACATTGTATACTGCTGTAACCACCCTAATTTGGTCTTCTCTAACTATAGACCCTATTTTCCCTAAGTGTGATCATACCCCCAATTATGTTAAGACAACGCTTCAATCGGCTGGCATAATTCATCCAAATCAAAATTAATTTCCTAAGTGATTTAATCACTAATTTACATTAATTACTTTATCCAATCCAATCAGATCAATTCAATTCAATCAATTCAAATCAAAACATGACTAAGGTAATTAATTTAAAAGGGATTAATGAAATCCTAATTATAACTCATCACTCACAAAATCAATCCCCTAGCCTAATTAATTCAATTTGGATATAGTCCTAATTAATTATTACAAAGCAATCAAAAGCTTAAATAATTAATTAAAATCCCTAGTATTGAGTGAATATATTATTTACATATTTCATTTCATTAATATTCCCTCTAGCCTAACCAATCTCAACTACCCAATCATGAGTTCAAACTCATCCCAACCCCTTCTCACATGCTAATTATTATTAATTATCTCGTTAACCCTAATTAGCTAATCCCCCCTCCACTCATAATCTCTCCTCCCATCTCTATCTCCTTAAATCACCTATCATAAGCCTTAATCCTAATCCTAAGCTACCCCTAAGCTTGTCACATTCCTAAATGTGTGATTAGGAATTCAACCCTCACGCATGCTTCTAAAACCCTCACCCATACCTCATTAGTCTTCATTTATGAAATCATTAATGCCTCTTACACATTCTCTTCCACACTCCTCATTAATGAGTCTTACATCCTCAGTAATGGCTCCCCTTCTAGATTCTTCTCCCCTTCCTCCATTTCTTCTATAAATTAGATGGATTTTGAGCTCAAATGGCCCTTAATTTTAAGAGTTGAAAGCATCCTTATGCTGCCCATATTTGGAGAATTGAAAAATTAAACTTATGTTGTTCATGTTTTTAGGGACTTATATTGCATTTTAGCTTATTTTTCACTTATATTGTTATAATCTTCATTTTTAGAGCTTAAATGCATATTTCTTGTGATTTTGTTCATATTTAACCTATATAGTCTCATTTAAATCTTTCATTCTAGGTTGTATATGTCACTAAAATATGCATAATCTGATGGCTATTATGTCATTTTTCATACTCCTCCTAGATAGGAAGTAATAGGTCAATTTTGGTGATTTCTATGCTTGCTAATTCTTTGTTTTCACTAATGCAATAATCTATTGAAGTATTGTGTCTTTCTTAATAGGTGCATAAAATCACACACATATTTTTGGCACCCACCATGGGGCTCGGTTGCTCAAATTTTCATGAAATTCTTTCCTATGTTCTTAACATTTTTGAATTTTACAGGCATTTTAACATTTTGGGTTAAATAGCCATCATTTCCGGGAGTGATCTATCGTCTGCGGGAAATCTTTCATCATCTTCAAGAATTTTGATATCGTATGCTGATTCAATGACATTGTTTCTGGAAGGTAAAAATTTGGCTTTAATGCGTCTTTGGTAACCCCTTTATTGTTTTGGGTAGGTTTTATTGTTTCACTTAAAAAGGTTATCATTTTGGGTAAAGATTATCGTTTGGGGTCAAACTTTTATCGTTTCTGGGGATTATCATTTTGGGTCTCTAAATTATCATCTGGATTCCAGAGAGCAAAAATACAGAGTTCTTTCATTAATAAATTTGATTGGTAACTTGCTAACTTGGTTGTTTTCATGGTTTTGATCATATTTTTAGCAGCCTAACATGTTGCAGGTGTTTGAATGCATTGAATTGATTTCTGTGTTCAAAATTTTTAACACTTGACACATTTTCTAATCATTTGTTAAATCAACCAGATTACTATGCTCTTTTCCTTTAAGGAAAATCATAAAATCAAAATTTGGTTTAAATACTTGTCAAGGAATTTGGAGATAAATGGACAAGGCAAACAAACTCACCATTTAATTCATTTTGGGATATTGTAATTGAACAAGGAAAATCACTAAGCTTGTCGGACTAATTGAACAAGCTTCACTATTTTTAATTTTCCCTTGGATTAGAAATTGAAGAAAGAAAATCACTAATCTTGTGGGATAATTGAACAAGTTACATCGTATAATTCCCTTTGGATTAGAAATTGGAAAACACAATCATTTAACATTACGGTTAATTGAACAAGAAAACTTTATTGTCTAAATTTTGGATAGTAATTGAACAAGAAAATCACCTAACTTTGGGGAAACTGAACCAAACAAACTTTTCTTACAAGTATTTATGCTTTCATTAAACTTAGGATCTTTGCTTGAAGTGTTTTGGGAGAAAATGGCATGGACTAGGAGAGTATGCTCTTCTTCTTTTGAAGAATCATAAATCTATAAATATTATGCTTGTCAATCCTTTGTATGCTTATTAAATAGTAGAGGGCCTACTAGTTGAAGAAAAAATCTCCCGAGAATGACCCAAGTGAGGATAGGTTTTATGCCAACCCTTCCAAATCAGTATAAATAATTTCTTCCTCGAAGGCCAAAACCTCGGAAGATGGAATCAATTTTTTTCTTGGAATTTTGATATCATTCCTTGAATATGCTTGGGTATGTGTAGAGCAGAGCCGCTTGAATCTTTCTTGAGAGACTACACCTAATTGAGTACTCATAGGGCTATATGCCTCAATTTTGCCTTGTGCAATTCTATGGGAGACAGTTTTGAATGGGTTGCCCCATCATAAACAACAAAATTTTTAGTCAAACTACTTGATTCATCCCCAAAAGAGTGATAATCCTTATGCAAGGAAAAAATTAATTGCCCCAAGACACTTGTCATATCATGCCCTCACTTGCATTTGGAGTCGGATAATATGGCATCATGGCTGGATCCATTGCATGCTTGGTGATGGCCATATTCTGATTAGCATTTGAGTGTGTATCTAAGTCTACGAGCAAGGATTTTCATCCTCTACTTAGAAAATAGGGTGTAAGGATGTGTCTATTCACCCCTAACAATGCAAATCTGCTTGATATGTCTGAAAGTTCATTAACAAGATAAATCATTCAAACAAGCAAAAAAATTCAATCCTTTGGATACATTCGATATTTTTTACTCACTGGAAAGATGCAAACACACCCTATTATCAGACAAATTTGCACAAACTTCAAAACAATATTGCATTGTATCTACGGAGAAAGATCGCATCTTGTATTTCCTAGCTCGCATGCAGAGGCTCACATCTAGGAAAGTGGGCACGTGCGGATTTGCTTCTTAGAAAAATTTAGAAAAATTGGATACCCTTTTGGCTC
The DNA here is from genome assembly GCA_018584345.1 of Thuja plicata. Taxonomy (NCBI): domain Eukaryota; kingdom Viridiplantae; phylum Streptophyta; class Pinopsida; order Cupressales; family Cupressaceae; genus Thuja; species Thuja plicata. Next base: position 1,264,239 of record MU226956.1, on the reverse strand, counting down.
TTTAGTCTGTCCCTATTGCTTTTTCTTCTCTCACTGTTGTTGTGTCAAAAAAAATTTAGACGTCTACCTTGCATGTCCTGTCAGACTCTCGCAATCCATATCAATATGTGTGGTCTATTCACTTTTCAAAACAACTTGATTCCCATCTCACTATCAGGTCATTCTAACCCTTTGATGCTGGAATCATTTAATTCCACCAAAACACAAAGAACACTTCTACCTAGACACACTCACTTGAATGATTTGAGACCTCACTTGACACTATCGGGAATCTTTGAAAAAGTTGAGATACAACTTCATGGTTAACACAAGATGCAACAAGTACACTTCTAAAGAATCATAAGTACCTCCAAGATCACTACACTTTCAATAAGGAGAAACATCTCGCAGTTCCCTGTTCGATTTAGACTCCCCAAAAATGGAAAGACCCACTCACAAATGGAGTAAGGCTTTCGAGGAATACAACAATGATAAAAACCAAAAACACAAAGATAGCGAAGAGGAAAAAAACATTGACCATCCTTTGTTTGGTTTGGACAGTGAGGAAGACATTACTAAAGAAGAATACAATAAAATCAAATAGAGGAAAAAATTTCAAAAGACATTAGAAAAGATAATTGGTGAAGACAAAGAGAAACACTTTCTCCATCTAGCATCCATTGGAGTAAAATTACCTAAAGATTATGATGTTGAACAACTAAAGGAAAATGAGGTGTCAAATCCTATCTCTATTCTCTCCAAACAACTAACCTTGATGCAAACTGAACTTGCAAATCTCTAACAAGAGAAGGCTAAACCCAAGACAAAACACTCTTTGGACTCCATTTGTCCATTTCCTTTCGACAAGAGTATTAATATGGTTCCGTTTCCTCCCAACATGGCAAGGCTAAAATATGACAAGTATACGGGAGAGACTGACCCATATGACCATGTGAGGGAGTTTTATTCTCTAAGCATAGAGTAAATGCATGAATGTACCTACCTAATGAGGCTATTTCCAGGAATCCTAGGTGGAAACACCATGGAGTGTTTCTCAAAACTCACGCCTAAGGTAAAAAAATTTGAGGAGTTAATTCAACAGTTTATCCAACATTACTCCTATAATATACAACACGATGTAACCATGATGGATCTATGTAACACAAAGCAAAGAACCGGCGAATCCTTTACACACTTTCTACAAAGGTGGAGGAAAGTCTTTGCAAAATATTCAAGAGCTATTCCCGAATCTGAAAATATGGAAATCTTTGTTAATAACTTGATACCTGAGTTGAACTACACATTGCAAATGCAAGATTCCCCTAGCTTTGATAGGATGATCAAGAATACCATCTGTATTGAAGAAGTCATGGTTAAAAATGGGGAAATCACTCTCTAAAGTGATAAAAAACCTACCAACTTCAACAACAAGCCTAAATGGTGGAAACAAAACAAGAATGTTGTTAACAATGGAGTGGTAGATGCGTCTAATGCTAATCCTAAACCAGCAGTGTTCAATCTGACAAATAGCATGCAAGAAAGTAAAGATGTCAAGGTAACAACCTCCATACCTAAAGAAAATAATGAGAACAACAAGGGTCGACCATGGACTTCCAAATCCCAAAGAACATTTACTTCTTTGGGAGAACCTCTTGAGACCTTTTTAAAAATGCTCTTGGATAAAAAAGTTCTCAGAATCCTAGATTCAAAACCATGGGAACCAGAAGTCAAACCAAGATGGTGGGATGACAATTATTATTGTGTCTTTCACAAGAACAAGGGACACAATACTAATAACTATCTTAAACTCAAACATGTTATCCAAGACCTTATTGAAGGAGGTAAGATCAAAGTGGAAGGGCACACCACTAATGAAGACCATATGACATTTAATAAGCCATTCCCTAATTATGAGAAAGGGGAAGCATCTAAAGGAAAAGGAAATGAAGTGAACTATTCCTAATCTAAAAATGATAATGTGATCAACATGGTAGAAATTAAAACTAAATAAATTAATGTGGTCAATATCAAAGGTGTTCAAGACACATCTTCCCAATCAAATGCAGTAACCCGAAGTCAAGCAAAAGTCACAATCAAAGGTCCTAATTCCTCATCAAAACTGGCAACAACTTCCAAGGTACCCATTGTCACCATTCCCAAAATGACAGTAGCAAAACAAATGGTTACCATTCCCACTACAAAATATAACTTGGTGGATCAATTACAATGAACCTCTACTCAAACTTCCATTTTTGAGTTACTTAAAATCTCCTCGGTGCATAGGGAAATTCTTGAACAAGCCCTGCATGGAGAAAATGTACCAAAGGAAATAGATGTATACAAATTCCAAGCAATGGTTAATCATATCTCAGCACCACATTACCTTTCCTTTTCAGAAGAAGATGATAAATCATTGACACATTCGCATAATCAACCCCTTCATATTGAATTCCTAATACATAAATCTCGTGTTAGATGTATATTGATAGATGGAGGCGCAAGGTTGAACATTTGTACCCTTAATCTAATCAGGAAGCTGGGTCTCTCAGAACAAACCATTCAAGAAGAAAAATCACTATCAAAGCTTCTGATGAAGAAGAAAGATCCTCTAAGGGTCTCATTATTCTACCCATCAGAATTAGACTGGTTGAAATAAATGTTATATGTCAAGTTCTGGATCTACCCTTGGCTTACAACATATTGTTAGGGAGACCTTGGATCCATAAAATCCAAGCAGTACCATCTACTTACCACCAGTGTATCAAATTCCCATATAATGGGGTGGAAGTGACAATTCTTGTAGATGCCAGCTATACTTGCAACAATGTTAAAGCAGGTAGTATGGTCCCGCATAACAAGGAGGTTCCAACAAAAATTGTACTTGAGGCTACCAAAGACATGGTTATGAAAAGATTTGGAAAGACCTTAAAACTTGAAGAAACTAGTATGGGAGAATACAAGTTGGACATGACCCCATCATTGATAGAACTTCTAGTGTTACCAAGGTCCTATGGGAAACCTTCCTCATCTTTCACACCCACTACATCTAAAACCCATAAATTCATAAAGAGATTGGTATGGTTAAAGCATCTATCTCCCAAGGGGATGACAACGAAGAACAAGCAGTCTTGGCCTGGCTTTACTAGGGTGAACCAAAGGAAAGTGAGACAAAACATGTGGAAATATCCTCAAAAAAGTATGGTAAAGGGTACGATCTCCTCAAACTAATGGGATATAAAGGAAAAGGACCTTTAGGTGACAAAGTAAAAGGACTTATTGAACTTGTACACATGGAATTTAGGGATACCAAAGATAAAATAGGGTTAGGTTTCCATAATAAATCTGAAGACCCTACTTCAAGAGATAGTCTGATCTTTGATGAAGGTAGTGATGAAAAAGAAGAAATAGAACTAAAATAATGGTCCTATGAGAGATTATTAAACATTGGTACAAAGCATCCTAAATATCAAGGGGATAGATATGTACCAAGCTTTGAGACACCACAAAACACTCATATCCCTTTGTTAACATAGGCTACTATTCAAAAAGTAGAAGAAACAATAGAAGACACTCCAAAGGTGCCATTGATGGAGGCAACTACTGAAGGCACACCCCGACAACAGGATTCACATCCTAATTCGGGGTAGTTGGTGAAAATCACAAATGTCCTCAATTTACCACACTTTGATCTACAAGTGGCTAATAGAGTACATCAAGTAACTATTGTTGAATTCTTAAACAGGTCTGATGACAAAATCATAGACTCCCATGATAATGAGTAAGGTGATCTATCTTTCACCACAGAGGACATTGAAATAGATGTGATTCACATGTTTGCAGCTCCCTCAGAATACAGAGAGCATTCTAACACTACTCCTAACAATTTTGATATTCTTGAAATAGAGTAGGTATCCCTTCCCCGACTCATTAATGAAGAAACTAGTATTTTCCTAGACCTAGAAGAAATTTAGAGGCTACAAGCTAGGAGCCTCCTACGAAGAGATGGAGATGAAAGTTCCACTGATGAGTCACTAGAGTTTGGTCCACATATAACTAAAAATGACTTAGATAATGACAATTTGACTCTTATTGATCTAAACATCGAAGAGATAGACTTAACAAAACATGTCATGTCAGTTAATAGTCTTGATGCTAACGCGATGTTGTCATTCCTAAACTTTGACTCCTTGTCTTTAATAAACCCGAACCTAATTGATTGGACTAATACAGATCCTACTCCTATCCTAGACTTCCCTAATGACTACACTTGCTACTTAAATTCTTGTGAACCTTACCCTTCTTCCACCAATGCTAGGAGCATGAACATGTCACACATGGATATCAAGTTTCTCAGTCACAAATTGAAAAATAAAAAGAAGAAAAGAATTAACGATGAAAACCACGTTGTGGAAGTGTCATATTCTAAAATAGTAAAAACAAAATACATATATGATGGTGAAAACCTCTCAAAGGCACCAAAAGATGAGATTCTTGATATCCTCCCTGAGCACTTTCAAGAAAGATCTTCAGTTTTGATAGAGCCAACACAACCAGTTAACTTGGGCATAGCTAAAGTTCCTCAAATTGTTCACCTAGCACAATCTTTGTCAAACAAGGAGAATACACAATTCACTGAGTTCCTGAAAGAGAAAAATATCAACTTTGCATGGTGTTACGCAAATATGCCTGGATTAGATCTTGAATTGATAATGCACCATTTATCTATAGCCCCTAGGATCAAACCCGTGAAACAGAAACTAAGAAAGATGCATCCTCTTGTTTCATTACTAGTAAAAGTAGAGCTAGAGAAATTATTGAAAGTTGGATTCATCAAAGTCATCACTTATGTAGGATGGACTTCTAATGTGGTCCCAATATCTAAATCAGATAAATCTATCAGGACCTATACAGATTTTAGAGACTTAAACAAGGCATGCCCTAAAGATGATTTTCCACTGCCTAATATTGATATGATCATAGATCTCATAGCAGGTTACCAAATGTACTCATTATTGGATGGTTTCTCAGGATATAACTAGATTAAAATTACTCCCAAAGATCAAGGGAAGACCGCATTTACATGCGCATGGGGAACCTTTTGCTGGAATATTATGTTGTTTGGGTTAAAGAATGCAGATGCTATATACCAAAGAGCTATGACCACTATATTCCATGATATGATGCATAAAAAAAATGGAGGATTACGTGGATGATACCTTAGCTAAATCAAAAGAAAGGACTACTCATATTGATGACTTAAGAAAGATATTGGATCATATGGAACAATTTCAACTCAGGATCAATCCAAAGAAATGTGCCTTTTGGGTCCAATCAGGAAAGCTCCTAGGATTTATTGTCTCAGCCAAAGGAATAGAGGTAGATCCTAAAAAAGTCAAAGCTATACTATAAATGACTCCTCCACGCAACATTAGTCAAATGAGAATGTTACAAGGAAGACTCCAGTCAATCAAGAGGTTTATGTCACAACTTGTAGATAAAGCACAACCCTTTACCAACTTGCTACACAAAGGTGTGACCTTCAAATGGGATGAACATTGTGAATTCAACTTCAAAGAATTAAAAGAGTACCTGGATACTCCTATTCTTATGGCACCCATTCATGGAAAGCCATTACTCCTATATGTTTTATCTATAGCTACATCGCTAGGGGTATTGCTAGCACAAGAGGATGAGACTAAAAAGGAAAGATAAATCTACTACATCAGTAGAACACTAGTATTTTATGAGCTCAATTATAGAATAATTGAAAAGGCTTTCTTAGAAGTTGTCTTCGCATCACAGAAATTAAGACATTATATGCTATCACATATAGTAAGGCTCATTGTAAAGATAGATCCTTTGAAGTACCTCCTAAGAAAGACAACCTTAACAGGATGACTAGAAAAATGGGTCCTCATTCTGAGAGAATTTGACATTGAGTACATGGATAGGAGGGCTACTAAAGGATAATTCCTCGTAGATCAATTAGCTGATTTTCCACTCCAAGATGATGAACCTTTAAGAATTGAGTTCCCTGATGAAACAATTATGCATCTAATTAAGTATCCATGTAAGATGTACTTTGATTCTTCTTTCACGCAACAAGGCTCTAGAGCAGGTGTTCTATTCATAATTCCTCAAGGCTAAAAAAAACCCAAGTCCTACAAATTGATGTTTCCATGCACAAATAACATTTCTGAATATGAAGCATTAGTAAATGGTCTTAAACTTTCCATGGAATGGAAGATTGTAGAGTTACATGTGTATGGTGACTCCTATCTCATTATCAATCAAGTCAATGGAGAATATCAAAATAAAGATGAGAAGTTGATTCCCTACAAGCAACCGGTTGATGACTTAAAGAAGTACTTTGTCTTCATCACATTCCAACAAGTATCTAGAACTAAGAATAAAGCTACAGATGCTATGGATACACTGGAATCCATGTTACAATTAGAGGAACATCAATTTTGTTGTGACTTCTTGGTGGAAGAATTATCCTACCCAGCCTTTGATACACTTGAATACCAAGTAATTTGTGCATTGAACACTCAAGATCAATCTTGGTATACTAAGATCATTGCTTACCTAACTGACCAAACTATTCCTGATGACCTATCCTGAAATGAAAAATGAGCCTTAATTAGGAAAGCATTGTGTTATGTCCTCATTACTAATAACTTATATAGAAGATGTCTCGATGGTACACTTCTTAGATGTTTAGAACATGAAGATTCATATCACACATTAAAGGAAGACCATGAAGGTGTATGTGGATCACACTCAAATGGATTTTCACTAGCTAAGAAACTTCTTAGATTAGGCTATTATTGGTCCACATTAGAAAAAGACACTATTCAATTTTCAAAGACATGTCATAAATGCCAAACACATAGAGATCTTATCCATGCTCCTGCCAGAGAACTTATCCCATTCATAACACATTGGCCATTTTAGAAATGGGCCTTTGATTTGGTAACTGGTTGGACAAATATATCCTAATTCTTCAAGTGGAGACAAGTACATCATTACGACCATTGAGTATTTCATAAAGTTGGTCAAAGTCGTGTCGCTGATCAAAGCCACTAGAAAAAAGGTGGCTATGTTCATCTTGAACTACATTATCTGTAGATATGAGATACCCTCTTCAATTGTAACAGACAATGGGGTCAATTTAAAAACTAAGACATTGTAGACCTCTGCACATAGTTTCACATCACTCGACATTGTTCCTCAATCTATTATCCTCAAGGTAATGGATAGGCTGAGGCATCTAACAAGAATATTCTCAAAATCCTCCATAGAACTATGAGTAAGTCTGGAAGAGACTGGCATTTATAATTAAATCTGGCACTTTGGGCCTATAGAAGAAGCATCAGAACACCCACAGGAGCCATGTCATTTTCCCTAGTTTATGGTGATAAGGAATTATTACCCATTCAGGTTGAAATCCCATCTTTGCGGGTATCTTTACAAGGTCTTGTTACTAATGAGCAATACCACATTGATAGGGTAAATTATTTAGACTTACTTGATGAGTGCAGGCAATAGGCATTCGATCATCTGAAAGTGTACCAAACACGTATGTCAAAGGGGTACAATAAAAAAGGTCAAACCATGACACTTTCAAGTGTGGGATCTCATTCTAAAAGAGAATCCTAAGAACCAGCCTAACAAAGAACAAAATGGAAAGTTTGAACCAAACTAGCTGGGACCCTATGTCATTACTGCAACTTTTGGGACTAGAGCTTATCAGCTAGCTACCCATGAGGGAGATGTTTTCCCAGATCCCATTAATACTCTACATTTAAAGTGGTTCTACGCTTGATGTCTGGCTAGCAAAGCCTATACAGTGCAAATCTCATAAAATATTAAAAAAAAATTAGAAAATTGATCCTAAAGAAATCCAAAAACTATGGAAAAAGTCTTGAAGAAAGGTATCCTTGGTGAAAACTTGGCAAATAGGCACCTTGATACTGTAAAAACATTAAAAAAGAAAAAACAACAAAAAAAATTGAAAAAAGATAAAAGCGCCTTGATGAAAACCTGGCAAACAGGCATCTTGGTAGCAAAGAAGAAGCTTTGCCAAGTGGTGAAAACATGGAAAATAGGCATCATTCACACTCTATTCTCTATCTATCAATACACTAGCAAAGCTACATCTTTGTACTTACACATGTGCTATTTGATGACACGTCTCTTATCCTTGCTTGGGATTTGTCTGCGTCTGCATCTTAGGAATAGTCATTCTACATTGGGGGCATATTTTCTAGCTTGATCAGTTCATGTCTACTAGGTTTTCCTAAGCGTCTTGTCTAGGATGGTTCACCTCTCCAAAAATGGTAATAGACAACACACTAGTATTTCTCAAACACTTGACATCCAGGAACTTAAAATGAAATAGTGTTTTTCAAACACTTTAAAATGTTTCTAAATGCTACATGGATTGCAATTACTAACATGATTACTCTCACATACACTCAGACAGGAACATACATTGCTTACATTCCAACATTCTGATTGATGAATCTCTACTTTGCTTGAAAAATGAAACAATAGTATTTCTGAAATACTACTTAAGCACACAGTTTGATCTTGGTTTGATTATAATTCTTTTATGTTTCGATGAGGCTTTAACTAGGGGCATATAAGAAGTTATAATTTTTCTTTGATTGATTCTCAATTGGTGATTATTGTGTCTTCCAAGTTACTCCATGACATCTATTCAAAGATAAAGAGTTGCAAGGATAGGGGGCATAACATTTTCTGGGTTTTCTACATATGATGATTGTTCTAAATGATCCTATAAATTTCACCTAACCTAGATGTTTATGGTAAGAGCAGCCAACATGAGTGGATAGCCACATATATCTTGATCTTTGTTATGTGTAAACTACAGTGAGGTTGAAACAATTTATGTGTCTATTTCCTAAATCAGATTCTCACTAAAGTGTACAAAACATAATGTACCCAAGGATATGGATTTTCAAGGTCATTACGGGTCGCATATCTTACATTACACTTGAAAAAAAATTGATTCTAAATCATTAAAAGGAGATAACTAACTTGTCATCCTAGCTTCTATGCCTTGATGCCTTAGTTTATTTCCAACATTTCATCCAATACACATAGTATTCATACTTTCATGATACCAGTGGGTATTAGTGACAATTTTACTATCAGGTGATGTCTGTTACAAAAAATGACCAATGATGATAAAATGCTACAATGTATACAGATCAGTGACAGTCCTAAGAGTCTGCATATAAATGCATTTAGAGATTGCAAGATTCAGTTGAAAGAACAACATAAAAAGGATTTGAGCTCAAAAGCATTTCTATTCTTGATTCACCCAAAATCTAAGTTAATGACATAATCTATGATTCCCAAAATCTTTGATCTATCGAGAACAAAATTGAACTCACCTTTTAAACGTGATTAACTTGGTAAAACATGTGTTTTCTCTAAACACACCTTCATTTCTTCACTTCTTCCAATCCATTCTCTCTTGATCTAACCGCTCCATGCAAGTGATACATCATTTCAATAGAGGGATTTTATTTTTCCTTTGATTTCGTTCGTGAGGGGGCATGATAACACTATCATCAATCAAATTCTTGCTCGAAAAAACATTAAAAATGACTTCATTATCAAAAAACTAAAGGCATGACGTTTCCTTGACTAAGTTCAAAACTATTGGATTGAAGGCTTTGATTCTCACAAGCTAGATATCCTATGTCTTCTTTTTCTTAGATTCTTATTAAATCTCTTGGGAACTTTGTACTAACCTTCATTCAATCAAGTTCGAAGTCAGTATTATCAATTCTCGGATGACAACCAAGTTCAAAATTCGTATCTTTAAGATCTTTACTTATTGACCTTTGTACGAAAATCAAGTTCAAAGTCAATTCTATCAGTTTAATTCAATCAAGTGCGAGAATAATCTCATCAGGAATTTCATTTGATCATGAGAAACATTCTCAAAATTTCTAAAGTCAACATCAAAAACTTTCTTTGACTCAATGTACTACTCGCACATCAATTCAAAGAGGGGAAAATGTAACTACCCTTATTTGGTCTGCTCTAACTATAGACCCTATTTTCCCTAAGTGTGATCATACCCCCAATAATGTCAATTCAACTCTTCAATCGGCTGGCATAATTCATCCAAATCAAAATTAATTTCCTAAGTGATTTAATCACTAATTTACATTAATTGCTTTAGCCAATCCAATCAGATCAATTCAATTCAATCAATTCAAATCAAAACATGGCTAAGGTAATTAATTTAAAAGGAATTAATAAAATCCTATTTATACCTCATCACTCACAAAATCAATCCCCTAGCCTAATTAATTCAATTTGGCTATAGTCCTAATTAATTATTACAAAGCAATCAAAAGCTTAAATAATTAATTAAAATCCCTATTATTGAGTAAATATATTATTTACATATTTCATTTCATTAATATTCCCTCTAACCTAGCCAATCTAAACTACCCAACCATGAGTTAAAACTCATCCCAACCCCTTCTCACATGCTAATTCTTCTTAATTAGCTAATTAACCCTAATTAACAAATCCCCCCTCCACTCATTTTATCTCCTCCAATCTCTATCTCCTTAAATCACCTATCTTAAGCCTTAATCCTAATCCTAAGCTACCCCTAAGCTTGTCACATTCCTAAATGTGTGATTAGGAATTCAACCCTCACCCATGCTTCTTAAACCCTCACCCATACCTCAAGAAATGTGTGTGTGATTTTATGCACCTGTTAAGAAAGACATGACACTTCAATAGATCATTGCATTAGTGAAAATAGAAAATTAGCAAGCATAGTAATCGCCAAAATCTACCTATTGCTTCCTATCTAGGAGGAGTATGAAAAATGACATAATATCCCTCAAATTATGCATATTTCAGTGACATATACAACCTAGAATGAAAGATTTAAATGAGACTATATAGCTTAAATATGATCAAAATCACAAGAAATATGCATTTAAGCGCTAAAAATGAAGATTATAACAATACAAGTGAGAAATAAGCTAAAATGCAATATAAGTCCCTAAAAACATGAACAACATAAGTTTACTCTTTCAATTCTCCAAATATGAGCAGCATAAGGATGCTTTCAACTCTTAAAATTTAGGGTCATTTGAGCTCAAAATCCATCTAATTTATAGAATAAATAGAGGAAGGGGAGAATAATCTATAAGGGAAGACATTAATGAGGATGTAAGACTCATTAATGAGGAGTGTGGAAGAGAATGTGTAAGAGCCATTAATGCTTCATTTATGAAAGCATTAATGAGGTATGGGTGAGGGTTTAAGAAGCATGCGTGAGGGTTGAATTCCTAATCACACATTTAGGAATGTGACAAGCTTAGGGGTAGCTTAGGTTTAGGATTAAGGATTAAGATAGGTTATTTAAGGAGATAGAGATGGGTGGAGAGAGAATTAGTAGAGGGGGGATTAGCTAATTAGGATTAATTAGCTAATTGAGAAGAATTAGCATGTGAGAAGGGCTTGGGATGAGTTTGAACTCATGGTTGGGTAGTTGAGATTGGTTAGGTTAGAGGGAATATTAATGAAACAAAATATGTAAATAATATATTCACTCAATAATAGGGATTTTAATTAATTATTTAAGCTTTTGATTGCTTTGTAATAATTAATTAGGACTATAGAAAAATTTAATTAATTAGGCTAGGGGATTGATTTTGCGAGTGATGAGGTATAATTACGATTTCATTAATTCCTTTTAAATTAATTACCTTAGCCATGTTTTGATTTGAATTGATTGAATTGAATTGATCTGATTGGATTGGCTAAAGCAATTAATGTAAATTAGTGATTAAATCACTTAGGAAATTAATTTTGATTTGGATTAATTATGCCAGTTGATTAAAGAGTTGTCTTGACATAATTGGGGGTATGATCACACTTAGGGAAAATAGGGTCTATAGTTAGAGAAGACCAAATTAGGGTGGTTACAACTGCCAGCCATTGAAGCACTCCATTTTCTAGATAATAACATGCCATAGTGTGGTGGTATGTCAACCACCAGTACACTCATAGTTAACACTGTATCTGGACACATGGCTAATTTATAGGGTAGTGCTTCAATAGTTCCAACAACAAGGATTTCTCTTGAGTCCATTGCTTGACATCTCCCATGAGGAGTATCTACTTGTAAACCCATGGATCTCATAATTTCGGCAGGCATGACTGTATTGGATGCTCATGAATCAATCATATAATTTTTTAACATCTTTCCATTTATAACCAATGTTAACAAAAGGGGTCAACAACGCCTGCAGAAGTGTTTGTGTTTAAGTAAATTTGGGGGATCTAAAAAATCATCCCCTCAGGTTCCTTTCCCTTGTTGTTGAGTTTCTTTTCAATATGCTCTATTTTCTGAGGTTTTATCAGTGATACATTATTCAATACTAAAAGAACTTTATCTTTGTGTTCTTTTATTCTCATCATCTCAAGGAATGGGACTTTTACAATCATCTAAGATAAGAAATTTCCCATATCTACTGGACTATACTATATATCAACAGTTTTAGGCTTTTCTACAATAATATTATTCTCTTCTATTTGAATATTCACAGCAGGTTCTTCTCTCCTAGATTTATTTTTTTCCACTTTAGGGGAAGAAGAACTTGCGTCTAGCTCTTTAGCCTTTTCTACATGTACATCCTTTTGCTCACTAGCTTTGTTTTCTATCTTGACCTTAGGTCTATTTACATTTTCCCTAGGTCCATCTACTTTAGGTACATATTTGGCATCTATTTTGTTTTCTTTTATAAAGATGCCTGATGGTTGACTACCAACATTACCCACCACTCTATTTCTCAAGTGATAATTATTCCTAGCTTTGTTTACCAAATCTGCAGTAATTCTAGCTTTTTCCACATCAGAGGCTTTTCTCACTACTGGAGTTTCCTGACTATTTTGGGCATAACATCTTATGTGGTCATCCCTTTCTTCTTCTTCACTATCTGATAATATTTGTTGTTGGTGAATTTCTATTCTTCCTTGCAAGCCATATATGTCATAATTTTCAATTTCTTCATCAGAATCCATATCATGATAGGAATATGCATTATTCATACTATAATCACATTGTTAGAAATGGAAAAGAAGTATGAAAAAATGAACAAAACCAGGAAAGAATCTAAGCAAGTGAATGCATAAAAGGAATATTACCATAAACAAGGAGAGAGAAAGCTCCAAGATTCAACACATGAAGGCAAGATATTTGAAAGGGGAAAGCAAAGAAAACCCCTTGTGACATTATGAATGAGGCATGAAAAGCCTAAGAAGAGGAGAGAGAGAGAGAGAGAGAGAGAGAGAGAGAGCAACTTGCTCATACAATAATTGAGAAGAGGAAGAAACCTCATTCATCTCGGAGAGAAGAAGAGACATCTCTTTAATAGAGATGTGAGAAAGGAGTTGCATGGTAATTCCCATATCTATGTATGCCACATTTCATAAGTGTGTGAGGGCCAAGTGTGAGATTCCTCTTAAGGAGGAATGAACTAATTTACAAATTACAATAAATATTTGTCCTCACATATTCCACTAGAGGACG